>NW_023610977.1:117500-146760 GCF_013339725.1 Rhipicephalus microplus
AGCGCCGATGCTCGCGAGAGTGCTGGCCCTGCACACTGCTATACATAAATCAACTTCAGCGCAAGGCAGCTAACTGCAATTGACGTTCACCCAAGGTGATGGCTGTATCAAAGGAGTACATATGTAATGTTTTTAAAATTGGGTAGCCAGCAAAGCAACCACTTTTAACGTTTGTCGAAGATTAGCGTCTATTTGAAACGTAGTTCCGAAACCTCGCGTAGCTCTGTGGTAAAATGCTCCATTGCCACGCAGAATGCTTGGGTTCGATTCCGGCTGGGACCCTGAAAATTATTATTTGCTTTCGTCGGGTCGACACTACCCGTATCGAGTATTTCTCAACGCTCGAGCGTAAATTCGCCCATGTGTGTTCTCATCATTCCTGCGTATATATATTGCCACAGGCATGGAACGAGGTTTAGTCATGCAATACGAGTATGTGCAATGGTATGAAAAAAGAAGAGGACTGTTGGTGTGCTCGTGCTCTAACGTTCGGTTCGGCTCATCATCGGCTTGACGTCCAATGCTGCTCCTGTGAACATACGTTGTGGTCGTTCTGTAATCACGTGACATTTTCTGGTGGAGGTGCGGGGTAGTGTTGTATGCACTGCAATCTGCAGCAAGGTCCCGGCACCAGTCGTGACTTGGAAGAATTAGCTGACCTACGGCGTAGCAGGAGACAACTAGGCCTACCTCCGGAATTCGGTCCATTTCCACAACTCAGCATTACTATGGCTAGTGCAGGAACGCAAACCCAAGAGACATCAAAACTGCCTCCTGCATGGTTCTTCAACGCCCCGCGAGCCCCAAAGCCGTTCCACGGCGACCCTTGCGAAGACGTCGACGACTGGCTTGATGACTACAACCGTTGCAGCGGCGTCAACGAGTGGAACGAGCAGCGAAAGCTTCGGTATGTCTACTTTTATCTCGAGGACTCAGTGCGCACTTGATTCGAAAACCATGAAGCCACTATGGCAACCTGGCCAGAGTTTTGTAACCAGTTGCGGAACACCTTCCAGAGCTCTGACCGAAAGGAGCAAGCGGAAGGGCTGCTCAATTCCCGAAAACAGCGTCCGAACGAGAGTGTTGCCATGTTCGTTCAGGACATGTCGCGGCTGTTCAGGCGAGCTGACTCCTCAATGACGGCAGAGAAGAAGTTGCGCCTCTTTATGCGGGGAGTGAAAGAGCAGCTGTTCGCTGGACTAGTGCAGAACCCTCCTAGCATTGTAGATGATTTCCTCCACGAAGTCACGACAATGGGGAGAATGCTAAGGCAGCGTTCGTATCAGTATGAGTGCCCTGGCAGTCTTTCGTCAGTGTCGTCGGCCCGGCCAATACCTGACGTCATGACTATAAGAGACCTGACGGAGCTCGTGCGCAGTATTGCGCGCCAGGAGCTGCAAAAGCTGCACGTGGTGTCTTCTACGCCTCATGTTGCTGCTCTAACGGATGTCATTCGCGCAGAGGTCCGGCAGCTGGTGCACCCCATGACGACTCTGCGTGCAGCCGAGGTCCAACCCTAGACGGCCCCGCGTCCAGCCGAAGCTTCGCTAATAACGTACGCGGAAGCAGTACGTACTCCTGCACCCGCTGTTGGCTATCCGTCCCATCCGTCCATCCTGCAGACGGCACCGTCAATCTACTCAGGACCACCACAGTACGGCAACCCACCATTTACACGGAAATCTAATGTATGGCGTGCTCCCGACAAACGACCTTCATGTTGTAATTGTGTTGAACCAGGTCACGTCTACCGTGAGTGCACATACAGGCACATGGGTCTTCCTGGCTTTCGTCCAGATGCTCGTCGACCCAGAGATGGTGAGCGGCCCCGTGCTATCGCCGAATACTTAGCAAGCCAGCGATTCCCAACCCTTCCCCGTCGTCAATCCCGCTCACCGTCTCCACGGCGTTCAACGTCACCTGGCCAACAATCCACTTTTGCGGACGTCCTTGCAGGAAGATCGCCTAGATCCACAAGCCCGCGCAGGGGAAACTAAGAACAGCGACCTTTGGGGGCGAGGCCGCTGTTGATCGACAGTTACAAGACCCTCCCCCGATCTGCCTGCCGACATCCGACGACATCTTTTCACCGACGTGTGCCAACGACGACAAATGTGTTTCTGCTCGCATCTCCGTCCTTGTCGACAACCACCCGCTGACCACTCTGGTAGACACGGGTGCTGACTAAGTGTCAATCACCTGTGGCACATACCCACATACAAGCGGCACATACTCACCGTGGGTATGTGGCACTGCCGGGCGGAAAGTGTTTGATGAAGTACGCGACGAGATTGTGATATTATTCTTGTCTTGAGCAGTGCGTCATATTCATCATACCATTTTACCCTCCCATGCTAATTTTGGTTCACGCCAAGTTAAAGGGGTGACCATGAGAGCACTCAAACGTATGCTGTTAGATACGCTGAAATTCGCTAAAATTCGCTAAGAAACGCTTCGCATTCAAAATATGGATGCTATGAACGTTACAAAGGCGTTCATATTGTCCAGTTCTTCATTGGTTGATTGATTGATTGATTGATATGTAGGGCTTAACGTCCCAAAAACGCCATATCATTATGGGAGACGCCGTTGTGGAGGGCTCCGGAAACTTCGACCACCTGGTGTTCTTTAGCGTGCACCCAAATCTGAGCACACTGGCCTGCAGCATTATCGGCCACATTAAAAATGGACAAGCCGCAGCTGGGATTTGATCCCGCAACCTACGCTTCAGCAGCCAAATACCTTAACCACTAGACCACCACGGCGGGGCTGATGTCCAGTTTTTGTCCTGCCTTTCTGCCGCTTTAAAAACTGCAAGCGATGTAACTTGATCAAACGGGCGCGTTGGCTTCAAGACTAGTGTAAAAGTTTTGTGTTACGGCTTTTTTTACCATATCTTCATCTCGAATACCATATTTCTCGTTTCCTGTGTGCAGGGCATGAAAAATAACTATTTTCACTTTGCTGCCTTTCTAAAAAATGTATCGGCGGTGTGGATTGGAAGTGATTGAGAGTAAAAGTCATGCAAAATGTTTTATTAACCAGCCACCACCCATGATATCGCTTGTATTGTAGTTTAGTAGACAAGTATTGAAGTAGGATGATAAAAAGGATAGGCTACACAAGTGCATTCCGAAATTCTGTAGAAAAAAATATTTGCATTGGCCCCTGAAGACGGCAAGATTCTGTAATGATAAGCGAGTCAACGCAAATCTGAATTAATGCAATGATGTAAGGAGAATCATGTGAACGGTGTGAAGACAATTAGGTGCGTAATCTCAAATAGGCAGACGCCTTATAGTATGTCAGTATAAAAATTAACATAGCAGCGGCATCCTCCTGATACTTACCAAACATTTAAAATCCTGGGTAATTCGGGAAAGCATTAGAGTTTTCGCATGCTTCCACTGTGATTAGTCCTAAAAAATCACATTAACGTCTATGCAGTGATCCAAGCAAGAGAAAACTATTTGTGTCACGTCAAAGGGAAACGAGGAAGCAGAGTAGGTTTTGGAGCCACGATACTCAATCAAGGTGTAATCAAAATCAAGTAACAAACGTGAGCAGGGCAATCATCATGAAGCTGGTGAAACGTAATTATTAGGGACAATCGTCTGGTTTTCGGGAGTGGAAGCAAGTTGGTAGGCTGGTGATATTAAGCTTGCGAGTGCTATGTGGCTTTGGCAAATGACCCGTTTCGTCGGGCGAGTGTGCCACACACCTTTGCCCTGCTATAGGGGTAGACTGGCTGATAACAATCAT
Source organism: Rhipicephalus microplus (assembly GCF_013339725.1). Taxonomy (NCBI): domain Eukaryota; kingdom Metazoa; phylum Arthropoda; class Arachnida; order Ixodida; family Ixodidae; genus Rhipicephalus; species Rhipicephalus microplus. Next base: position 121,263 of record NW_023610977.1, read on the forward strand.
TCATAACATCTTCATCGTCAAGCTGGCTCACAGCGACCGCTGTAATTACGCTCTCCTTATCTTGGAGTGCTAGAAACTACGCTAGCCTTGATTCGCGCCCCTTCGAAAGGCTCTCAGCCATGAATGTCTTTGCGGCAGCTTACGCGGCGGGCTTCGCCCCTTTGAAGGTTTACTGATCGAGGCACTGTATGAGTAGGCACAAGTACCATGGAATCGTATTTACCGAAGTTGATCTGCTGGGGTGTGCTTTAATACATATGGCAAGACAAAACATATGTTCAGGGCTCCTGCATCACAGGCCAGAAAGTATATCACAACAAAATGTGGGGAGGTACCGAAACATTCAAACGTCGTTCTGCAAACAAGTCATACACAACGCAGAGAGTGGAAGTCAAGACTCTTCCATTCTAGCATAATTTGTGTAAATTGCTTCCTCGTTCTCAAGTCTACTCATTTGCGTAATACATAAAAAATATACTTACTGGGAATAGCAGGTCAAGCTAAATGTCGAACAACGTTACAAATGCTAAAGATATAAGTATCAAGAAAGACTGATTATAGTTTGAGAGTATACCAAGCTTTTTTTAGCTCTCTCATAAAAATTTCGCTCTCATGTTGAGATGATGGAAATAGTATAGAAAAGTTCTTCCATTATCGCAATTACTCAGAAGTTCTCGATGCTTCCAGCATGCGTAAAATGTTAAATAGTGCTGCGTATTTGCGTGTTAAACCCTGTTAAGCGTTCACAAAATAAATTGACACGCCTGGAAAAAAGTCGGGCTGTGCTTGTATAGTAGAATCAAAATCAGGAGCGAATGGACACGTTGGAACTTTCGGAGAAAAAAATAGCGTTTTGACACACAGTACAGGTGGTCAATATATGTAATCTATTGAGCTGTTCACATGAGATAAACAAGACTCAAAATAGACGCCTACCGGGTTGATCCATTCGGGATTGCAAGTCGTTCATTGCATATGTTTCCTGCAGGCAATGCTGCATAACGCACACCGGTACGATCATATGCTTCTGACCGGCAGGCATTATTGTGGTCCACCTTCTTCTAAACCTCGCGGACACAATGCGAACAAGGAAGCCTAAATTACTGCGCAGATACTCACTCGCCCGTCTTGAAAACATCATTCAGTAATCGCAAGAAGTTTGATTTCTTGAAAGCCGCTCAGACGCAACACCACAATGCATCTAGGGTTAGTTAGCGAATGTAGTATGGCTTCCTGTGGTTCGGGATGACGTGTCCTGAAAATACTATAGTTAATCAATCTCTGTTAATGACTCACCAGCAGCGCTGAGACTTTGATTGCGCTTACCCGTTAGTTCTAAAAGCTTGAGCATTTCCTTTTATTTACCAGAAAAACATTAAGACACTACAGAATCGCAAGAAATACAATACGCTGCAGACACTCTTGAACGGCGAAGAGCTTCATTCTTGTCTAACTGTTCCATAAATATTTTTAATCATTTTGTTGATGTATAGTTGTAGGTGTGAAGTTTGTCTGTAAGCCTAACATTATAAAGCATTTTAGCTGGTGAAGCGTGCGTTCGTCATGTGATAAATACAAGCTGACATATAATACATGTTTATGTAGTCGCCAATATGCTTTAATAGTATTTCATCACCTGCTCAAAATTGTCACCGAGAGTAAAGTATTACGCTTGGAACATGCTCGGACACAAACATGTACACTTAAGATAACATGTGCAGGTGCGAGTTCCCACTTATAATAAATATAAGCCAGGTACGCACTATAGTAGCATGATTTAGGAGGACAGGCACAGGGCACCTTGATGTGTTTATCTTCAGTTTTGTTTTACAGCGAAAGCTGTGATGAGATCACAACTGGAGTCTCGCGCAGCGCCGTAGTTGTTCGTCACCGCTGCCACCAGTTTCCATGACCACACCGGCGTGAACTAGGGCCAAAGCAACAGTGGAGCTCGAACGCGGGTCCGCTAGGAGCAAGCCTACTATTCTACCACTGTGCCACGCCGTTGCTTGAGACTTGCTGTAAACTTGCCCTAGGCAGGCTCGATGTCGGGAAACCAATCGAGTTAATACGACTTATAAAGCGTTTCAAAATAGCGAAGAAATAAGCAGTCGTCACACAATGCCAACAGCCTAACGATTGGGTCGTCCAATGCTCCAACCCATTACAAAAGCTTGTTTTCAATCAGCTCTTCAGCTGTTCAGCAAGTGTGACGCATACCTACTTCAGGCGTGATTCCTCATCGTCGTCGGCCACGGAATGAACAATTGAGACAAAATTCCTTGCAGTTGTTAAACGGATACCACGCTTCCCAGATAAATAACTAAAAGTAGCATAGCAAATGCTTGCTCACTACCGTAAATGTTTAATAATAATGCCAATGTGGGCATCAAGCAAGTTCGTTCTTCTAGCTTTCGCTGTGACTGTGCTGTGCCTACCGCGCAGGCCTGGCGTTTTTTTTGTGCCTCCTGTCTCTTCGTATTGTTATCATCTGCAGTTCTATTAATATTTAAATATCAGCGCATATATTTTAGTCAGCGTGAAGACCGGTATGAACATCTCTCGTATGCTGATATCAGATGAAGTTCAGAGGTATAAAAAGCAAAGGAGATGAAGTATTGAAAGTGACTTCTTTCAAAGGTAAACGTTTGCTGGCATCGTCTCAAGTGGATTTGAGACGCCTATTCTGGATTAAATGTGGTGTGCAGATGGTGCCTTTAAACACGTCACAGTTGTCACATGATTCGATTTCGTATTGGGAACTGAGAGCCTGGTGGTGAACCTTCACAATGCGTTGTGGTGAAGAGCATTTGTTGTATGTTCTGAAGACGATACTTTTTCCTGGAATACTTCAACGCAGAAATTTGTCTGCCTGCCTGTCTGTCTGTCTGTCTGTCTGTGTGTCTGTCTGTCTGTCTCTCTGGCTGCCTGCCTGCCTGTGTGTCTGTCTGTCTGTCTGTCTGGCTGTCTGTCTGTCTGTCTGTCTTCCTGTCAAACAATTGAACCACCCGGTGAAAAATTGACCCCTTGCTCAACACCCACCCATCCTGATCTCTTGGCTGCGTTCATACTTTTGAACATTGTCAATAAAAAGCAAATAGTACGCATATTGGAGCCACAAATTCAATAACTAAGGGTTAAAAAGAGTGCTTCTTATTTAGAACATATTTAGTCACGTAAACATAAAGGCCGCGGGGTTTATTGCCCTGGTTGACAATGCCACGCCATGAACAAAAAAAATTGACCCGAAATTTTATGTTACACTGTGAATGTCTGGAGAGAGTGAACAGAACATTTATTTTATGTTCTGCGCAAGAAAATCGGTGAATGGTATTCTGAAGGCGCGGCGTTAGAGGGCCTCGAGTGTGTAGCAAAGGCGAACAAGCACATCCAAGCACGTTAGACACGAGCGTCTTCTGGCAGTTCTCTTCGAAAACAAAGACGTGCGCGACCGCGGAGAAAGATGCGCGCCCGTCTCGAAAGTGATAGGGTGTAGAATGCGAAGCGACGGGCAGGTGCCACCCCCGTGTCGTTGTAGCAAAGTGTTAGAAGCACCTTCTTGGGCATCGCGTTGCACTGTCAGCGCAGCGCGATAAACGCTACTGTCCTTAGAGTTATTTGTGTGTGCCTCTTCTATTATAAAGGCCGACATACAAAACATAGACGTGTTGTTATGGCGCCTCCGGTATGCGCAATAATTGCTTTTTAATTAACAATCGCACAATCACGAACGCCTAACCTTCAGCAATATTGATAGGCGCTGCGGATGGGGTTAACCGTTTGATGCCATTTGAGATATCGTTAGGTCAGACAAACAGACAAGTGTACAGACAGACAGACAGATCTAAATTTTTCCGAGGAAGGTCCCCAAGAAAGACTATCGTCTTTAAAAGCGGGTGTTTCCTATGCTACAGTGAAGGTCCTAAGTTGAAGTAAGGGCCTCAGCTAAAACGGCCCGGTGCTGCCACCTACATGTGGCTCTGCGTTCTTAAGTTTCTTTTCTTCAAGTTACTAACTCATAGTGCCATATCTGACACAGCGCCTCCAGAGAGAATATTGTCGTCCATTAAAAACTTTTGCAGCGATAGACGGCTAATTTTCCTTAAATTAGAAGCATTTCTTAGTGAAATTTGGCGACTTTGAGCGTATCTATCTATCTATCTATCTATCTATCTATCTATCTATCTATCTATCTATCTATCTATCTATCTATCTATCTGTCTGTCTGTCTGTCTGTCTGTCTGTCTGTCTGTCTGTCTGTCTGTCTCTCTGTCTGTCTGTCTGTCATGTCGCCTACGACTTTTAGCTCTCCTGGCCGTTTCTATAATGGTATAGATACCAAACTTGATATGGTATAACATGGGTGTATCAAGAATATATTTGACCAGTCATAAAATAAAAATCATGATAGGTATGTCACTAAGGTCATGATTTACATTTCATGGTCCAGCAGCCCTTGCAATGGTTTCGCTCACATGGCATGTTGCAACACTGCCACAGTACGACATGATTGCATGGCGAACAAGAGCGACAGACCCTAACATGCAAATCATGACATGCGTGTCATGTAACAACATGACTACATGCCACGCTCATGATGCGCTCGCGGCTTATTCGCTAACTTCACGTGTAGGAAAATCGATATTAAGTGACGCGCACGGGTGACATAGGTAAATTGTGCATCGAAACTTGACAATCATGACATGTTTGTTATGTCACAACGTGACTACATACCACGTTCAAGAAGCGCTTGCGGCCGTTTTGTTAGCTTCACGTATGCCAAATTTAGTGTTACGTCACGTGAACAGACGATGAAGATATGTGACCGTTGGGAACATGATGATCATGACGTGCGTGTTATTTGAGAAGATGACTACATGCCACAGCCAAGGCGTCAATACATTTCGACGTGACGAGGTGCGCGTGCTCACCGGTGTTCATAACGTTGCATCACGCAAGCGTTGCCACGCCAGGCGCCGGTCCTGCCATATACTCGCAGGCGCACGCAGGGCTGCGTTGCTTTACCGCATGCGCGTTTCGGTGCGTTCGGCATCCATCCATCACGAAAAAAGGGAGACGCAGTGTTGTCTGGGTAACACATCGGCGCGAAATACAGGATGTCGCATTTCGCGCCCGTTGCCGTCGGGCGGTGCCGATGGACGCTGGTCGCGCCTGGCGTCAGACTATAGAGTGCTCGCGTTTTGTTAAAGTATCGTCGCTGTGCCCAGCGTGCGCACGCGTCAATGCTACATTGGAGTATATTGGGCATTTTATTATGCGCTCGCTGCCGTTTCGCTAGCACCACAAATACCAACTTGGTCAATACGTGACGTCAATGAATGGCGAAAGTATATGACTGGTGCAAACATGATAATCCTGACACGCGTGTCATGTAGGATCATGATACTATACCACACTCAAAGCGTGCTCACGTTCGTTTCGCTAGCTCCACACATACTAAATTTAGTAACACGTGACGTGAATAGATGACGAAGGTAAACTACACATCTAAACATGATAATCATGACACGTCATGACACGAAAGTGATGTACGGCATCATATACCTCCACCTCGTATTGTTGTGCTGATTTTGTAGTGACATATCAACCTTTCTTATTCTTGCCTGCATATTATCGATTCCCACATTATGTGGGATCAGCCAATTTTCCTCTCTGCCGTCAATCATTCACCTATTTCTGATAGTGCGTATTATCTTTAGTGTACTTATGAATATAGGCTGTATGTTAGGGGAGATATTACTCAGGTGCTTTGACCTACAGATGTTTTCCAATCACATGCGAAGAAACAAAACTTCTGTAAAACTGGTGTTAGCAATGGACTATGTAGTAACAGTCACTCCGTGGTTGAAAATGTCTTCTTCAGCCATGTTTGACAAAAATATTCAACAGTGTCGATGTTTTCGACCAATTTTTTGTACTATGTGGGCTACCAGGCAGTCGTTTATTGCGTTCGCCCAAGTAGAAGTCGTACGTTTGCAAGGTTAGTTACTCGCTGATTGCAAAATTTCGTAATTACACTGCTTATGAAACATTCAGCATTTTTTGTTATTTATTGTCACTGGCTACTAGCCTCTCCTGCCCGCCACACAGGTCAGAAAGCACTCATGCGGGGTGATAAATGAATTGCAGTTTCCCAACTGTCCTCCGGGGTCACACCGGTGCCGACGTCGATTATAGTGATACATTTGACGAACCACTGAAAATCGTCCTCCTCTCCATGGGCAGTAACAACCTGCATATGAAAAGTCCACAAAAAACAAACATATTTTTCTTTCACTTCTTTCATTGTTTACATGATTGTTTATGTTACATCAAATTTTTGGTTTGATTGTTGTGTTGTAAATACGAATTTTGTATTATAGATAAGCACGATTCAAATGTACAAGAAGTATTTTAGGCACGTGTGTCCTATCCCATTTTTATGTACGATGCACTATTGTGTCCTGTATAGTGCTGCATTGTGCTGCATTATTTTTTTCCTTTTTTGGGTGTGCTCAGGTTGTAGTAATATGCCCAACTGCCTTCGTCTTTGTGTGAGACTGGCAGCAATAAAAGTAAGAAAATATTAAATAAACAATGCGGCATACTCACAAACCTGATAATTGATTATGCGAAGCATGCGGAGGAAGGGTGACTGTGTTGTAATTTTTCATTGATCGACACATCATGAAATGACGCTAAATATATGTAGAAATATTGCACGCACAGACATATGTTGAATAGTTGCAAATGCTTATATAACCAGTTGCCGGCACTTGCGCAACGACGCCAACTGGATCATGCGTAATAACGACACTAGAGGCTGATATTAAGCGCTGATGATCACGATGATGCTGGCCCTGGACACTGCTACACAGGTGAGTTCTAGCGCATGGCAACTAACCACAGTTGACGTCAGCTGTATCAAAGGAGTACATAGGTAATGTTTATTAAATTGGATTGGCAGCACTGCAACAACTATTGACGTTTCTCGAAGATGAGCGTCTAATAGAAAAGTCGTTTCATGACCTGGCGTAGCTCTGTGGTAAAATGCTATATTGCCACACACAATGCCTGGGTTCGATTCCAGCTGGGACTCTAACATTCATTCTTTGCACTCTTGGGGTCAGGTATTTCTTAAAACTCGCGCGTTAAAATTACATATGTGTGTTCTTGTCGTTTCTCGGCAGATACACTAAGTGTCAATCACATGTGGTACATACCCACATAACAGCGGCACATACCCGCCCGTGGTTATATACTACGGCCTGGCGGGAAGTATTTGACGATGTACGTGACAGCATTGTAGCAATATTCATGTTCTCAATAGCGCGTCATATTTGTGAAACCATTTTACCCTCCCATAGCAATTTTGGTTCACGCCAATTTAAGGGGGTTAGCACGAGAGCACCCAAATGTAAGCGCTAGATAGAAAGATAGATAGATAGATAGATACGCTCAAGGTCACCGATGTTCGCTAAGAAATTTTTCGCATTTGTAAATAAATAAAGATTCTCCGTTCAAGGAGCAAACATAAGTTTAAAAGTTGTACATAATTTTAAAAGCACACGTACGTTAAGTATATTTGTAACTATAAAAAAAATTCCACCGGCCTTACGTCACGAAAATGTGGTGGGGCTATCTTGGTAGTTTCTGCAGTTTCTGGTTGGTTTTCAATGGTGCATGTGGTGTTCTCAGTCAAGCAACAAGAAAAAAATGGCAGTATATCCACGGAGGGATTGATTGAGAGTGGGGTGAAGCGTTCGTCCGTCCATTCGTTCTTGCTTGCGTCCATCCATGCGTCCGTCTGTGTGACCGTCCATGCGCCCATCCGCCCGTCCGCGTGTGCGTCTGTTTATGCGTCCGTCCCTGCGTTCGTCCATGCATCTACCCCTGCGTCTATTCATGCGTCCATCCATGCATCTGTCTGTGTGTCCGTTCGTCCACCTATTCAACACTCCAAGTACCACCATCTCGCATCTTTTCATCATATATTCCTCATATAGAAGCACCACCATCCAGCGGACATTCCAAGGACTGAACGAAAGGAGGCACAAGCACACTTTCTTACGGCTTGCGCTTCGTGTCTACTTCCCACCATTAACCAACTCAAGTTCATGGTATATATTAGCTCACTGTATTCATGGCAGTGTGGCCCAACGCTCGCTAAACTTTTCTAAAACCTAGGAGGCTACGCCCAGCGAGTATAACGTAGCGACCCCTTCTTGTCGTCTGTGCGTTGTTAAACAATAAAAAATTTGCAGCATGCGCGTTAACTAAATGCCGAATTCTCCTGTCTCTCGTTGCCCCGTTACGGTGGTCTAGTGGCTAAGGTACTCGGCTGCTGACCCACACGTCGCGGGTTCAAATCCCGGCTGCGGCGGCTGCATTTCCGATGGAGGCGGAAATGCTATATGCCCGTTGTTGCGAAGCGCGCCTCCGACGACGTTACGAAGGGTGCCTCAAAATCCCACCGCTGCAACCACTGTTTCGAAAGACGGCGACGCCAGCACGGTCCCGAAGGCGCCACTGCTTCGAACTCCGCAGGGAATGTCACCAGCCATTTGGTAGCGTAGGTTTCTCAGCTCGCGACTGCTTCTGTGCAGAGCTGATAGACGAGCGGACGAGATGACGGTGAGTTAAACAAGGTTTATGTACAGCATATATACAAAGGCGTTACAAATTCGGCACTGGGGCCGAGAGAGACTCGAAGAGCTGAGCTCTACTCTCTAACACATAGGTCTGCTCTTAAAATGGGTCTACTCGCGACGCGCCGCAGGGCTTCTTTTATATGCACCGGGTCCAACCCGAATGTCCAATCAGAAGCGCTGCTGGTCACGAGGTCAGACTCCTCCAATGGGGTCCCTGCTGGGCCGCGTCATTCTTTCTCACTGAATCTGGAGAGGCTGCGCTGCAGGTGGCTGCACCCAAGGACGAATGACGTCGCCGCGCATTGCGTCAGACCCCCAGACATGAAGACGCCGGTTGTTCACTCGACGGGCTCGCTTGCACGTGCGCTGACTCACTGCACGTGGGCGCCAGAAAGGCGCCAGGCGTGTTTACGCCGTTGAGTTGTTCGCGTCAGGCGGGCTGGCCTTGACACAGATTGCCTTTTTCTGAGGCACGGACGTTTGCTGCGGACTCGCTGGCATAACAGCACCCCCGCCGCCAGACAATGCACCGAAAAGACGAGCTGCTTCCACGGGGCTCGGATGTCAGGTGCGCTCGTTCGCCATGTCCCTCCAGGTTCGCCTCCAGGGCCATGGGGAGAATACAGCTGCACCAGACTCTGTTCCGGGAACACATCCCATTCTTGACGACGGATCCCAGCTCCACTGGCTTGTCGCCCCAACTTGTCGACCAGCTTCGCTCGTCTATTTCGACAATCTTTGGTTTTAGCACTTGTCGATGGTTCTGCAACTTGTCAAGAACGGTTCTACAACAGACAACACACGACAAAAGCAAATGCCCTCCGTCACCCGACAGAACACCAGACAAGGCATAGTACAACATACACCTAGCTAAGTGTCCATCGAAATTTCTTTCCCTCTACATCAAGGGGCACATGTGGGACACAAGACTTTAAAAATGACAACTCAAATTTTTACACGTACATTAACTTCACGAATTAGAATAGAACAAAGTTGGCTCCTTGAGCTCACTCTGCACGAGAGCGCGCACCTCAGGTCGTGATGAGGTCAAAATTTTGCCCCAAATCGCCAGCGAGAAACCGAAATATGGAGAAGGTACTAACTAAACACACTGCTCAATGCGTCTGCATTAGCGATTAGCTTTCCCTTTTTATTGTAGCGAACGTGAAAGTTGCGCTCTTGGAGCATCATGCTCCATCTAAGTAACCGGCCACATTTAGGTGACGATACCTATGCGGTACCAAGAGCGGCTCACACTTGCGACGTTGCACAGGGGAACAACGATACGGCTTTCTACGGTTTGACTCCTCACCGCTTAGCTCGATATCGTGTTCGATCACCCTCGTGTTTCCGGGGCGGTCCGAAAACACGTCTCCAAACTCGGAAACAATCCTGTCCTCCTTCCGGGCTTCACTTAACCTAGGCTCTAGGTTTATCTGCTCCCAGATCACTTTCAATCCCCCTTCGATTACCTCACAAGAACTAAAAGTTTCTGCTTCCTCTTCCTCTGAAGCACGTAAAAGTAAATTTACGACTGCTTTCAAGTTACTGTGATAAATTTTGTAAGGCCACCTTTCTCATTTCACTTCATAATCGGCATCAGAAAGCTTCGATACTACTTTTGCGGGCCCTTCCCAATCAACCTCAAGCTTGTTCCTTTTGGACGGCTGCAGCAGCATTACCTGACTTCCTACTTCAAAAGCACACTTCTTCGCCGATTTGTCGTAGTACTCCTTCGACAACATTTGTGAAGCTTTCATGTGGCTTTCCACTGACGCTTTATTCGAGAGGTCCTCGCGCTGCTCTTGAATGGGCGTCTCTTCATCATCCCTCGACAGCTCGCTCCAACTTTCCGCCACAGGCGAGAGCGTTGCAACCCTCTCGCTCTGACTCAATGGCGCCATGTCGTCTCCCCCTAAGCATACCGCGCAGGTCGCTTCGGCGACGGGCCGCTCGCGTGACTGCTCACATGACTCACGAAAAAGTTCCTTTCTGGGTTTCCGTCGACCCGCCGACAAGGTCACTTGAGAGTTCACCGCATTGAACAAGGTCAAACTTCCGCGAAAGCTTCCGCGCTTGCGATCGCGTGAGGGCCACGCACGCTAAGTTGGGGAAGAACGATTTGCCCTGCTCTTTGAGCAGCTTTTCTGAGTTGTTGGAAAAATGATAAGGAAAACGATCGTTTAGCGCGGCAGACACAGCCGCTTCGGTGCGAAGCTTACCAATCGGGCCTTCAATGACAACCGTGGCGATTGGTAAGCGAACACTCTGCTCCTCGGTGACTTGCCTGATCCACGCGCATTCTCCAGTAAAGTCATCCGGAGAAACCAACGAAGGATGGACAACATCCATGGTTGCCGCGGAGTCTCTAAGTGCTCGACACGCTTTCCCATTCACACTAATTTCTTGGATATGCGGCTCTAACAACCGCATGTTCATTTCCGATTCTCGGATTGTTGTAAAAGCAAACTTTTTCTTACAGTTTATCGCGATGTGCCCTTCCTTTTTGCAGTTGTAGCAGATTAGCGGCTTCCGTTATTCAAATGCCCGTGTGGTATCAGTGCGTTGTTTAGGAACCTCACTCGATTTCTCCGCTTCTGTTTGCCATTCCCCTACACTGTCCTTCGTAAGAGACGGGTCCTTCTTGAAATTACGGTGCGGAGCGGGTCTCCGTAGATCAGGTTTCTTTGAAAAGCCCTCTTTTCTCTCATCCTTTTCAACGCGCACTGCCCTGCTGTGCAACTTTCGGCGAGTATAATACTCCTCAGCTAACTCCACTGCCTTGTTTAGCTGTACTTCACCAAGTTTGTCCTGAAGCCAAAGTTTGACATCCTCCTCGATGCAGCGGTAGAATTGCTCCAATGCAACCCATTCCACCACTTTATCGCGGTCGTCATAAACACCTTCGCCCTTGAGCCATTCAATTAAATCGGCTTTAAGAAGAAACGCGAAGTCAACGTGCGAATCATTCCCCTTTTTAGCATACCGGAACCTTTGCCTGAAAGCCTCGGGTGACAACTTATAACGTCTTAAGAGCACTTCCTTAACCTCGTCATAGCTCTCAAGCGCTTCCCTCGACAAGCAAGTTATCGCGTCGGACACTTCGCCGGGAAGAAGAGCTAACAGGTTCTGCGCCCAAAGAGACCGCTCCAAAGCGTTTCGCTCACAGACGTGTTCAAACTTGACGAGATACCTCGCCATGTCCTCGCCTACTACGAACAGTGGCAGTTGGTCCCGAATTCTAAAACCGCTGACCTGAATCGTCGGAGAAGCTACGCTAGGCACCTGCGAACACTGTATGATTGCCAATTCCATTCGTTTCAACTCGAGGCGCTCCTGTCTCTCGGCCTCCTCGCTTGCGACGTTCGCGCCTTTCAGCTTCTTCAAGTTCGCGAGCTTCGCGCCTTTCAGCCTGCTCACGTTCCGAGCTTCTCGGCTTTCAGCCTCCTCGCGTTCACGAGCTTCTCGCCTTTCAACCTCCTCGCGGCGTGCTTTGATATCCACCCAGGCCTCATCGACTTCCTCAGCCGACACTCCCTCATCCTTCATGATCTCAAGGATCGCTTGCTTTTGATTCGCACGGCCCAAAGTAATGCCGAGTTCCTCACAAATTTCGATGAGTTCCTTCACTTTAAGGTACTCCATCGTTCACACTAGCCTCTTGCTGTTTGCCCCTGTTAAGAATCTACTTGCCGTACCCACTATAAGCCTACTAGCAAGACGCGCAAGCAACTTTTCACACTCCCGTGTTTACCCACTCTGCATTAACTTTGGTTTCAAAGCGCTTCGACTTGGCTTGAAACGATCAAAGCTCACTTCAATGCTTCACACAGCCCTTCTCTAAAATACTACAACCTGAGCTAGAGTAGTCTGGTGAACTGAAGGGAAAACATCAGGCACTCACCGCATCAATGTCACTGACGCCGGCCGATCCCGCAGCTGCCACCACTGTTGCGACGCGCGCCTCCGACGACGTTACGAAGGGCGCCTCGAAATCCCACCGCTGCAACCACTGTTTCGAAAGACGGCGACGCCAACACGGTCCCGAGGGCGCCACTGCTTCGAACTCCGCAGGGAAGGTCACCAGCCGTTTGGTAGCGTAGGTTTCTCAGCTCGCGACTGCTTCTGTGCAGAGCTGATAGACGAGCGGACGAGACGACGGTGAGTTAAACAAGGTTTATGTACAGCATATATACAGAGGCGTTACAAATTTGGCACTGGGGCCGACAGAGACTCGAAGAGCTGAGCTCTACTCTCTAACACATAGGTCTGCTCTCAAAATGGGTCTACTCGCGACGCGCCGCAGGGCTTCTTTTATATGCACCGGGACCAACCAAAATGTCCAATCAGAAGCGCCGCTGGTCACGAGGTCAGACTCCTCCAATGGGATCACCGCTGGGCCGCGTCATTCTTTCTCACTGAATCTGGAGAGGCTGCGCTGCAGGTTGCTGCACCCAAGGACGAGTGACGTCGCCACGCATTGCGTCAGACCCCCAGACATGAAGACGCCGGTTGTTTACTCGACGGCTCGCTTGCACGTGCGCTGACTCACTGCACGTGGGCGCCAGAAAGGCGCCGCGCGTGTTTACGCCGTTGAGTTGTTCGCGTCAGGCGGGCTGGCCTTGACACAGATTGCCTTCTTCAAATGCACGGACGTTTGCTGCGGACTCACTGGCATAACACCGTGTACTCAGATGCGAGTGCACGTTAAAGAACCCCAGGTGGTCAAAATTTCCGGAGCCCTCCACTACAGCGTCTCTCATAATCATCATAATCAGTCCCTTCGAAAACTAATTAGTAATGAGGAGCAGTGGGAGGCTGCCATGCGCAGCTTGAAACCCGACGTCCAGGAGGCCATCCTGGGTTGGGCAGAGAGGGTTGCGGAGGACTATCGAGCGTAGCAATCTCTCCTCATCTCTCTTCCATTGCACCTTTCCTTTACAAAGGAAAAATAAAGTTTATACCTACCTATACTTGTTACATACTACAACGGCTTCGAGGGATGAACAAGTGCCGCTCTAAGGAGCTTCGCCCGTAAATGTTCACAGCATATCCACATAGTGAATAATGGTGAGAGAGTAAAGCGTCTGTCCGTCCGTGCATGCGTCTGTCTGTCGTTCCGTTAGTCCGTGCGTGCCTGCGCACGTGTGTTCATCCATTCGTCCGTCCGTCAGTGCATGCGTTCGTCCACATGTTCATCCGTTCGTCTGTCTGCCTCTCGATGTGTCTGTCTTTATGTCTGTCTGGCGACGAGCACGAGCCTCCACAGCGTAACGCGCCCGCCACTCTGCTTGGTCTACGCCTGACCTACGATTCGCCACATACGGTGAAGATCGAAGAGACCGAGAGAGGCATTTGTTTGCCGCACACCCAGGCACAGTCCGCACAGCAGCCAATCAAAAAGTAGCGGTACAGCGCCATCTAGAATACCCTTACTAAACTGAAGTTTGTATGTACTTCTATGAGACAGCACCATCTAATATACTGTAGCGTTCGCATAGTACAGCTCGTTGCGGATGTTGGTAATGATGGTGCGGTTGCGGTGAGATAGCCAGCGGTCTCATACTTCACAGCTGTTGCCAAACGAGGGACCAAGAAACTCGCGCTTGAAGCGTGCGTCAGCCCCGTTAACAGCAAGTAGCGACAGCTTTCACCGCTTCGCCACTGTACCTGCTCCAATTCCAGATTCTCTTACCACTGCTTCTGCGCCGCCTATATTTCGCGGGCTCTCACTTCAAGGTTCACCTGCACACTAGTCCCTCAGTTACCTCGTCTCCCTCTTCTTTTTCCCTACTCCAAGGCACTCGTTCACGTTTACCCTCGGTATTTTTGTCTCTGAATTGAGACCGCCTGATCTTCGTGATCATTGAATACCGTTAATTCACACTTTGTTGCACTAACTAGTAGTCCTAGAGCCTCGTCTCCCCTTCCGAATATATCTACCAGCCGCTATATATCGTCTTGACAGTCAGCAAACAGAGCCATACCGTCTGCATAAAATATACCTGGAAGCTTCTGCTCCATCATGGCGTCAGGCTGTTAGTGTGACAGATTATAATCAATGTTGCTACCTCCTAGTACTTTTTCTATCCTCCCCAAGTACAGCATTATTAATGATTCATATGTGGGGTTTAACGTCCCAAAACCACTATATGATTATGAGAGACGCCGTAGTGGAGGGCTCCGGAAATTTAGACCACCTGGGGTTCTTTAACGTGCGCCCAAATCTGAGCACACGGGCCTACAACATTTCCGCCTCCATCGGAAATGCAGCCGCCGCAGCCGGGATTCGAACCCGCGCCCTGCGGGTCAGCAGCCGAGTACCTTAGCCACTAGACCACCGCGGCGGGGCAAGTACAGCATTATTAACAGCGGGGACAAATAAGATCCCTGTCTCAGCCCCTTGTTATTTTGAACGTTGTCATTGCAACTCATTCCTTCCCATTCCATGCAAACTGTATGTTTTTCGGTATATTGCTCTCAAAAGCAGTATGCAAATGTCACCCATGCCCACTTCCTTCAACATGTCTCACAAAATTTTCTAATTAACGTTGTCATACTTTCCAGTGATTTCCCGATAAGCTATGTATAAGGGCCTTTTTTATTTTATATATGTCTATACACTGAGTATGAACAAACAATTTATTTTCTAACTACCTGTTGATTCGGCACACCGCCGTTCACAGTTTTGGATGGTTAGATGGATCGAAGGATATGGCTGTACTCTTTAGACGGGGCGGTGGCTAGCACTACCAAGTCGGAATACTTAATGAACCAAAAACAAGATTTATTTTTTCCCTTTAAATGGTGAGGTTGAGGATTCGTACTTTGCAGTGAAGTGTCTAATTTTCACTCGTGCCTTGACTTTAGCCACCAATCAGATAACCTCCTTCTACTTAATTCTACCCGTCTGAAGTCTATTTTGCCCTCCCTGTCCCTAAACACCAGTGCTTTAAAAACTCTGCGCCATCATTTTGAACTAAAGGGTGAAGCCTTTACAGAACATTATCGAGTGTTCGGAAGTTCCTTCTTCCTCTCCACACGCACTGCATACCGTGTCTACCCCTTCGTATTTGGCCCAATATGTCTTGGTTCACAATACTCCCGTTCTGGCCTCAAACAGGAGAGAACAACCAACAGTATCAGCATAGATCCTTTCTTTGGCAATTTCCTGCTTAAACGTTTGATAGACCACTAGTGCGGACTTCTTAATCATGCCGATTCTTCACATATCGGTCTCAGCATTCTTTATCTTGTTCTTAACCATAATTCTTTTTGGTTTGGCCCCCTGCTGTTTTCTAAGTATTTACCAGTCAATTTTTTGGTTCGCTTCCTTCATTTTGTATCGACATTCTTCACGTACAAGTAGCCAAATACCTTCCTAGCCCAACGCTCCTCCACCATTTCTCTCAATCGCTTCTAAAATTTATCTTGCTGCTAGCTTCTTTGCCCTCAAACGATGTCCATCGCATATCACCTTGTAGTCCCTGATTTGGTGTATTCTCGTGAGCTCCTAAGACAGGCCTACCTATTCCTCGTTGCTTAATTTCTAATCTTGCTTGAACTTCTGATCTAATGCATAAGACCGCATTGCCGAACGTCAGACCAGGGACCATGACCCCTTTCATATTCCTCTCACAGCATCATACCTATTGTAATTCCGCAGTGCCCTGTTTTTCATTACCGCTTCATTCCTGTTACCTTTAGTCGTCTCGTATATTTCGTGTTTTCTTAGGTACTCGGATTCATTGCTTATCCATACGCCCAGATATTTGTATTTATCTGTTATCTCTGGCATGACCTCCTGTATTCTAAGCTCACTACCTTCATTTTCATTAAAATTCATGACATCTGATTTTTTCTTGCTGTATCTGAGATCTAACCTATCTCCCTCATTACCGCAGATGTCCATCGATCTCTGCAAATCTTCCTTGTTGTTGGCCATGTGCACTATATCATCTGCGTACATCAATGCTGGTAGTGCCTGTTCAATGAGTTTTCCTTGTTTGACGAAAGAGAGGTTGAAGCCCAGTCCACTTCCCTCTAATTTGGCCTCTAATCCTTGTAGGTACATCATGAATATAAGGATGACAGAGGACACCCCTGCCTAAGCCCCCGTATTACCTTTGCAGGCTTGGATACTTGTTTTTCCCACTTTATAACTACCTTGTAACCTTTAGAGATATCTTTTAAAAGATGAGTGACTACAACTTCCACGCCTAGTGTGTCCAGTATTCCCCACAATTTGTCTTGAACCACGCTATCGTACGCTCCCTTGATAAGCGAAAATGCTAGCCACAGGAGCCTGTGTTTCTTTTCTGCATTTTCGATGCACAGCGTCAGTGAGAACAGATTGTCTTCCAACCTCCTGTGTTTCCGAAACCCATTCTGCAGTTCCCTCAGCATCCCCTCATCTTCTGTTCATGCCTGCAGTCTTTCCTTTATAATCTGCATCGCAAGCTTGTAGACCACTGATGTCACTGTTATAAGACGGTAGTTGTTTATGTCAGCTTTGTCCCCCTTTGCTTTATAGGTCATACTCATCCTTTTAAGTTTCCATCCACCGGGAACTTCACCATCGATTATTATTTTGCTCACTGCCTCTCTCAAACCCTGCTTAGACCTCGGGCCCAATGTCTTTATCAGCATAATTGGAATGCAATCTGGGCCTGTTGATGTTCTACTTGGAACCCTTTTCTCAGCACTTTCCCACTCTCCTTGTGAAAATGAAGCCATTGCGCTACTTGATTCATCCTTGTCTATTGTGGTGCATAAAGCTTTGTTGAAATTTTTCTGTCACCCTTGTTCCTAGGTTTTCAATAGCTTCGTCTCTTTCTAGCCTAGCACTTTAAGCAGTAGTTATAAATCTCTGCTGTAGGCTCGTATCATTTCTTAAGTAGTTTACATGGTTCCGAAATTTCGCAGCTGCCTTTCTAACTTTTTTATATACTTCTGCCAGCCACTGAGCTCCCTTTCTTCTAATCTTTTCATTGATCAGAAGGAATGCATCGCTTCGACAGCTTAGACAGATTTCCCATTTTCTTTGAACATCATCTGTCGATTTACCCCGCTGCTTAGCATGTCTGTGTTCTCTAGACGCTTCCTCATATTTCGCTATGGCACTCTTAACTTCCTCATCGTACCAACTTTTGGGTTTGTGTCTTTTTTCGGGGTGACTTGTCACGCGTCTTAGCAAGCTCTAGCTCAGCCTAAGTAGATTCGTGCATGTCCCCGCTGTTTTATTATCCTCCGTGATTGCTTTCTCAATTTGTTGAGTAGCTGTTTCTATTTGCTTTTCTGAATAGAAATTTTCCTGTAGTTGCTCATCTTGTCTCCTTCCCACTTTCACTGCTCTTCGAAAACTTAGCATGATACGTTTGTGATCACTACCCAGCCTTCTGGAGCCACCTTCATCTATGTGCATTCCCCTGAGCTTATCATACATCCTATGTGACATCAGTGCGCAATCTATCGCCGACTGCAGCTTTCCTACCTCCCATGTTATTCGCCGTTCATACTTCGGTATTGTTGCAAATGATCAAATCAAGCCTTTCACCCATATTCATGATCATTTTGCCTGTCGGGTCGTTATACCCATCTATATCTTCTATGTGCGCATTCACATCTCCTAGTATAATTATCTCGCACTCTCCTCCTAACTCGTAAATGTCATTTGATATACACTCTACCATTGCCTGTTTTTTCTCTATGGCCTTTGCTCCCGTCCACAAGTTCACGAAACCAAGGAGTGTCATTTGCCCTGCCACTTTCTCTTTTAGCCACAAATGCTCCTTCCACTCCTGCTTGACCCTTTGCCATTCTGTACTTTTATGAGTGAATGCCCAAATACCACCACTCTTTTTGTTGCCTTCTGTTCTATTACAATATTCCCACGCGTAGTCTGGATTGTTAGGAGGTTGTTCCATGTCCCTAAGATGTGTTTCTACAAAACCGTATACCATCGGTCTCTCCTCTCTTAGCTGTTCTTCTATCTCTTCCCACTTCAGCCTGTTCCTACCACCCTGCATGTTAATATACCATATGTCTTAATTGGCTCGGCGCTCGTGGCTACGTGGCTATTTCTGCCCGGGACTCTACCTATCTTAGATACTGGTGCCACTTCGGAATCGTATCTGTCCATACCACCAGTCAAAGAGTCTCCCTGGTTGTTTTTCTCGGTACTAGCTATCTTGCACCCCGAAGGGCTAACTTGCCCACCAAAAAAGCTACTGCGCGTCCTGCAAGTCACCAACCCACCTCTACACACAATTCAACATCTAAGTGAATTCTGTCTCGTTGAAAACCACCCCACCTATGCACCTATCTGTTTATTTCCACCACCTCGAAGCCTTTCTCTCGACTCATCCGCCATATCTCGTGGTTTGCATTGACAACCGCTCTTTGCAGGTTGCTATCACGCACCGGTACCTCCGGTATCGTGCATATCACTACATGTACCTGAGGAGAAGTGGCGCGCATGTCATCGCCTTTCGCCAGTGGGGTTGCTAGTCCTGCTGTATCTTCATTTAAGACATCGTTTCAACCGCCTCAAATTATCAGGAGGTTTCTTCTATCAGCTGTAGTTTTGAGTTTTCCTCTCGCTTTCCTCATGACTGCTTCCAGCTTGCGTCCTGGGAACGCCCCTACTGCAACCCTCTTGTCACCTCTTACCCTCTCTTTGACGGCTTTTGTGCGTAGATTTAAATTCAAGTTCCCAGCGATTATCACATGCTGTGACTTTTCAGCTGGAGCGCCCTGCATCTGGGGGTTACTTGCATCTGTGACGCCGGCTGCTTTGTCCACTTCCAGCCTCACCACTACTTCGCTGAAGCTGAGCCTTGCGACAATCGAACCAGTTGAACCTTTATTTTCCAAATTTGCTTGCTATTTCTTCTCCACCGTTCTAGTTGCCGTTCCCTACTGTGCTCTCCGTAGGCCGCTCCTATGTTGACCTTGGCTAGTGCTTTCTCGGTGGACTTCAGCCTTTCTCCCATTGGCCTCGTTTTCTTTTGCTCTGTCGCCAACGCAGTCTCGAGCTCGGCGATTCTCATCAGCAGGTCACTCAGGGCAACCATCATTTTCTCCATTTTTCCTCGACCTCACATTGGCTACACTTTGCGTCAGCCTCTTCTCCATTCGCTTCTACACTTGGGTCCACTTTCAAACCCACCCCACATCCTAAACACTTTACAGTCTTTTTGACCATGTCTTTCTGACACCAAATGTCTCTACGACTTGTCTCACTCAATAATTACAAAACTTGGGCCTTGCCCTACGGAAAAAAGAAAGTCCAAGCTCCACTAAAAATTTGCGTGTTCAGTATACGTGCACCTCTCTTACGGGGTGGCAAAAGAAAACAAAAATAAAAATAAAACAGAAATCAAACACACACACACGCGCAAAAACTATTAAATACCTGGTGACTGACCTCCGAAAAAACCGTACAATAAACTAAGTGCTACAGGGATTTTAACGGCTGCCTTATAATTATGAAGACAAGCTTAAACCATGCAAAACCACATGTCTGCGCAGTCGATCGGGAGCGCTCAAAAAACACGTTCAGCCTTGAATGGCGGCGTGCCATGTAGTGGGTGAACTATTTATTACACAGCTGCGTCTCTAGCGGGTACCTCGCGAACCATTGAACACGCGCGCCTAGAAACTTGTCCCGAGCAAGAGGAGCTTCGCCTTTAGTATCAATTGATTCCTCGAAAATTCTTGACATGTTTTTGATATTTGGAATGTAACTTGCCAAAACCACCCTATCATTTTGAGAGACGCCGAAGTGGAGGGCTCCGAAAAGTTCGACGACCTGGGGTTCTGTAACGTGCACCCAAACATGAGCATACGGGCAAAGCATTTTCGCCTCCATCGAAAATTCAGCCGCTGCAGCCGGGATTCGTCACAGTGACCGGCGAGACAGCAGCCGAGTACCTTAATCCTTAGACCTCCGCAGCGGGGCAATATTTGAAATGTGACAGTAACGCAAGCTATTCAGTGGTAGATCACATACCGGTAGGAAAATTACAATCATCTTCAAATTTGTTGCAACCTGAAAAAAAAGAATTCAAGCAATATATAATAAAACATAGCTTGGCATAGAATATAATATCTTCCCCTTCTAATACACATCGACAGTAACTAATGATTCGCACCAGTCTCTTTATTTGGCGATGTCGCATCAACGTGGCCTTAACCTAATTAGAGTGTGTTGCTCTTTCTTTTTTGAATACTTCAAATTAGAACGCCTAAGAATTTGTGTTGGTTGGACTGTAAGTCCCTTCACTGCTTTGCAATTTTATAAGATACAAACGTCAGCACTGAAATTCTCTTAGTAGAAATTATATTACCAGCAACGTGGCACTCAGCTTCGTTGCACTCTTCATTTCAAGAAAGCATTTTATACCAATTAGTGGAGAACGAAAACTCTAAAGTAACATGAAGCCTTGAAAAGTTGGCCTCAATAATAGCGTAAGTTATCTCCCTACTTCTTTCGTATATAGGTACCGGATGAGTAGCCCGTTTCTATTCCCTGTTCCTTGAACTGCAGAATTTCTATTTTGTTTCCTAAACAATTTTTAAATATGTATCAGCATAGTAAAAAACACCTCTTTTTCAGCACAAACAAAAACTCAAACAGAGAGATAGAGGTTTCACCAAGAAATGTAATTTCCTAGAGCGTGATTCTCTTGCCTAAAACAATCGTAAAAAGCACGCAAGTAGATGGTTGTAAAATTTGTTTAACTTTTTTCTCTACGCACGGTAGTGGTCTGATGATGATGGTGCTTTAACAGGGGCTGGCCAGATATTTCTTTCCAGGGGGCTTCAACTATACTCTATATGAAAATTCGTACGTGACGTGCGTTGTGGGCCTATATATATATATATATATATATATATATATATATATATATATATATATATATATATATAATATATAGTGGGAGTAATAATTCAATGGGCCAGTTAGTCTTCGTGAAGCTATGGAATATGGCACAACGGGAGCGTTGTCAACAAGGATAAACATATTTATTTCCCAACAGTTTCGGGAGGGGTCCTCCCTATATATATATACATATATATATAGGGAGGACCCCGTACTGGCAGACTTGGTGTGTTTAGGTTGTATAAGAGGGACAATTAATCAGCTGCCCACTCATAATAGGTTCACGTGCTACGTGACGCCAAACATGCGCGTAAGAGTGTTTTCACACTCGTTGTTTGGCTTATAGATGGCGCTGACTGTCGCTCCTACTTCCAAATTCACAGATAAAACCCAAAAAAGTAGATGGAGGGAGGGCCGCTGTGATAGCTCAGTGGTTAGAGCATCGAACGCGTAATTCGAAGGTCGTAGGTTCGATTCCTGCTCACAGTTGGTAATTTTTTCATCCACTTTTCTTTCTTCTTATTTACATTCCATTGGTTTTAATAACTTCCCCTGTACAATCCTTGGCATTACTGTCTGTTATATCTCATTAATATTGTGTTAAAACACGGAAAAACGAGCCCTTAGGTATACACTTCTTTTCCTTGTTTCATTGAACGAGGGTCTCGTACTGGCAGACTTGGTGTGTTTAGGTTGTATAAGAGGGACAATTAATCAGCTGCCCGCTCATAATAAGTTCACGTGCTACGTGACGCCAAACATGCGCATAAGAGTGTTTTCACACTCGTTGTTTGGCTTATAGATGGCGCTGACTGTCGCTCCTACTTCCAAATTCACAGATAAAACCCAAAAAAGTGGATGGAGGGAGGGCCGCTGTGATAGCTCAGTGGTTAGAGCATCGAACGCGTAATTCGAAGGTCGTAGGTTCAACTCCTGCTCACAGTTGGTAATTTTTTCATCCACTTTTCTTTCTTCTTATTTACATTCCATTGGTTTTAATAACTTCCCCTGTACATTCCTTGGCATTACTGTCTGTTATATCTCATTAATATTGTGTTAAAACACGGAAAAACGAGCCCTTAGGTATACACTTCTTTCCCTTATTTCATTGAACGAGGGTCTCGTACTGGCAGACTTGGTGTGTTTAGGTTGTATAAGAGGGACAATTAATCAGCTGCCCGCTCATAATAAGTTCACGTGCTACGTGACGCCAAACATGCGCATAAGAGTGTTTTCACACTCGTTGTTTGGCTTATAGATGGCGCTGACTGTCGCTCCTACTTCCAAATTCACAGATAAAACCCAAAAAAGTGGATGGAGGGAGGGCCGCTGTGATATCTCAGTGGTTAGAGCATCGAACGCGTAATTCGAAGGTCGTAGGCTCGATTCCTGCTCACAAATTTTTTCATCCACTTTTCTTTCTTCTTATTTACATTCCATTGGTTTTAATAACTTCCCCTGTACATTCCTTGGCATTACTGTCTGTTATATCTCATTAATATTGTGTTAAAACACGGAAAAACGAGCCCTTAGGTATACACTTCTTTCCCTTATACATATATATATATATATATATATATATATATATATATATATATATAATATATATATATCATTTCGACACTGACCGAAACAGTATACTTTTTTTCTTTCTCTTCCCGCATTTCTCCGCCAAAGCAGTTCATCGTATTTGGGTCGCTACAGTACATACGCAAGCGAATTTGAAAAAAAAATCCAGGTGAAGGAAGGCTGAAACCCAAGCCTCTCTTTGCATTTGCTACACCCTGTGCTTGCCAGGTGGCCTGGTGGTCTCGAGATGGAATCTCAGTTGCGCTGGCCTCATTTCCACGGAGACGAAATGCTAGGAGACCATGTGCTTAGATAATGCTGCACGTGAGAGAAGCTCGTGTGGTCGAAATTTCCGGAGCTCTGCTCTGCGGCGTTTCTTATCTCGATACCAAGTTCCCAGACAAAATATCTTAATATATACTAACAAAAATGCTTTTGAGAAGTTTGTGGGAAGGAAAACCCCACATATCATCATGTTCTTGTGAAGTTTGGTGAGGTGCAGAAAAGAAGTATAGTAGGAAAATTGAAAATGTTGAATCGCTGGCACAACTATTTATTCATTTATTTGTTTCCGAATACCGCAATACCTTTTGAAATTTTCACAACGTGGGGATACACAATATTATGACTAGCACGGCGAAGAAAAAGAAACAAAAACAAGAATGAAATATTACATGTAGGTTTGGAGACCTGGCAATTGAGCACACAACTTCTAGAGCGGCGACAATACGAAGGGTGAGTTTGGGCGACTTAGCTATCAGCACAATGCTCGGACACGCAATATGTGACTCACACTCTTCTGCTGTGTACCCGTGCTCTTCGGTGTCGTCGGAAAACCACGCCTCGCCGCCAGCGCCCCAGAACCGGTCTGAGATTGATTTTCCCCCACGCGAAAGTGGATCCGGTTTCTGTCTCACAATTTTCGCTGCGCTAGATGAAACCACGTGATCTAACCAGCCGGCCACAGATTCAACATGGCGGAAAGGGCATCAATGGTGGCTCGCATCGGCTCAAATCGCAAAATACCCGTGCAGCCCGACTACGCATGAGGCCCTCAATGAGGACGCGTTTATCAAGAGCCTGGTTTGAATTACGATCGCTGAGATTTCTGGATTCAGGTGGCGCAGCAGCAGCAAGTCAACACGTTCCAACATGTCTCGCGTTCATATACAGCCAGCTGAATCCGCTACCGCTACTGCTGGTACGTTAGCTCGGGTTGTTTCTGCTGGCTTATCTTCCAAAAAAAGCATTTGAAAAGATTCGACGTTTTTTTTTTTACTACTTTGCATGTATAACTAAAATTTGATACAAAGATAAGTGCTCTCAAAGGAGGCAAAATCAAATTGATTCTTAAGCTAGCGACCACCGTAGCGGCGGGATGGGGCAAAACGAATCTGAACATCTTCGACGCACGCAGTCGTGGTTTTCCGGCCACTCTGGTTTTTTCATTTTCACCTTTCTTCTCAAGTGTGAGCGCACGCTTAGGGGCACTGCGATAAGTGTGCAAAAAGGCGCTCTTGTCACAGAGTAGTTTCTTTGTACTTCACTGGTATGTGTTATAACCACAAAAAAGGTATACCCAACAAAGATAATGTTAGAAAGTGTTTGATCAGACGTTTTTCAAGCTGAACAACATCTTCGCCTTTTGAATGTGTTGCACAGCTCAGTTGCTTTAAACTTGTAAACTAAAGACGCCAACCATATTACGCTATTCGGAATAAAAAAAAACGTGTCACTCGCTCCATGCAACATTAGTCAACATGCAATTAGTAGCACCGTCTTAAAGAACATTGGGATATTTTTTACATTTAGATAAGGATACCTGGGCCACCCTGTATATTTCGACGGGGAGTAATTATAAGTATTATAATCGCGCTTTCGCAACAAACAAAATTGTCGACACCCTTGTGGCAGGTATTGTCGCGATATTTACAAACCTGGCTTGTTTCAGAATGCTCTTGTGAGAAAATTCTCAGAGCACGAAAAACTTAGCCTATTCTTGTGCGAACACAAGCGCAATGACAAATCTGAAAGGAGAGCCAGGGCATTCAACAAACGAGCACAATGCCATCGACCGACGACTGTGATCGGCGCTGTCACAGATTTGTGTGTATCGTTTGTATTTAAATTTTCCAATTCGAGCGCACATAATCACTGATTATAATGTTTCACTTCGAGTTGACCGAACGTCATCGTCACCACCAAGACAACGTGACTACGTGTATTCTTACCAACTGGATCTCTTCGTTCCTCAAGGTGTGTGGTGGCATAAGTCAACAAAAAACAGGATGGCAGCAACACAATGAGAATTTTTCCCATAAAATACATTATCATTGTGGAATATTCTATTCAAACTCTCGGAATCAGAAGCAAAGCCTCGCTATATTCGCCT
>NW_023610978.1:0-132737 GCF_013339725.1 Rhipicephalus microplus
ACGCTTTCTGTGCCCTCGAACCTTCGTTGAATGAGTTAGAGTTACCCTAACCAATGGATCTCACATCCCAGATGTACAAAGGTGAGGCAGCTGTCGTCGAAGCGGACAACCAGACTGTCGGAGCCAGTGGGAAATCTGTCTCGAACGACGAATCTCAACTGGAAAAACGCGTGAGTGATGCACGTTACAATGTCTCAGCGTACATAGAAATCTGTTTTACCGCGATCGCGAAGGAATGAATGAGACAGCATCAAACTGGAATCGTATATGAAGTATGGCTATCAACCAACTCCTTTAGGGAGCCTATCTGGCGTAACTGTACAAACACTGGCGAGTGGGAATACGGCTGCTCTAGGGAGAGAAGCACTTTTCGTGGTTTCTGTGTAGCTTCAACCCCAGATAAGCGGTGAGAGCGCAGAGCGTACAGCACATACAGATGTCCACACGCTTGTCTAGATTGCTGATGTGGCATACTTCGGCGTGTTCCAGCATTATCTGTCGCAGCACACGCCACTAACAAGTATACTTCTGGGATATCCCCCTCGCTCGCTGGATTCCGTGCCGACCGGTTGCGCCCTCGCGATCTCCGACGACAGCGCAGCTCTGGCCGACTGGGTTGGTCCTACGCCATCTCCTGTTGCCGACAAGAGCTCTCGCCAGTGGTGCTCCGTCCTCCGAGTCCTGCAACCGTGTACTTCTGTCCTGTCTTCTCCTTACTTCCGTCGCACCCTGTCCCTGCGCCTCGCTCTCTCCTTTCCTCTCTCTCTATCTCTCTACCTTTTAATCCTACCCTTTTAATCACTTCTCTGCCCCGATCCTTCATGAGCTACTGTTGAGGTGTCCTCTCCCTGAGAGACAGTTATGGGGCTCACTTTTCTCTTCTTTTAATTTATAATGACTCCCCCCCCCTCCCCTTTCGTGTGGTACCCGGGTTCATTTTCAGTTTGATTCGAGCTGCCGTGTGGCGCCTCGCATGGCAGCGATGTCTAGAGGCACCACTAGAGGTGCGTAAGAAACATGTGTATATACGTGTAAATAAAGTTCACTTGACGAGTAGTCGTACGAGGCGGACGTGTCTCCTCGGCGCTCTGCGCCACTTTGCCGGCGTTCCCGCCGGCAGCGTCGGAGGGCTGCGGTGCTGTGCTTTTTTTTTCTTCGTAGGCGGCGACCATACAACACCACGCTTAAGCATTTGTTATTAGTTCTCATGTACGCTGTAATATGCCCTCTTTAAAGCCTGGTGTAATCGACAAAAGCCGTCAGTGCAGTCTGGAGGGCGCAGCTCCAGTGTTCTGGACTAGTGTGTTGATGTCTGTACAATTAAGGGTAAGAATCGGCTGCTCTTAGTTCTCGATAAAGCCCACATGCCACTGTTTCCGATCTTTTGATCCGAATTCCTATTTGCTGCCCCTAAAGCTCACCACTCTTCCTCTTCCCCTACCTCCCATCACCGTCCGCTATGAAACCTGCTCATGCTGCATCGTCTGGGGAGACACGGCCGGCGAGTTCCATCTCTGCTTGAGCCGCGTTAATGCACCTGCATTCGAATGGTGCCACTCGCAAGCAGAATATATGATTCGGGGAGGAATGCTATTCATTGGCGCTTTTTAAGGAACATGATGGTGACGGTGAACATGCGGCGCCATTGTACATACATTTGCTATCACATGACTTAGTTTGCTTCGCAACATTTATCGGAACATTTCAACACAGTGTGTAAACCGAGCCATGGCTTGATTTCGTACTTTCGCAAATAACTTTCTTTATTATTTGAAAGCAATACTGTCACACTCCCTATTTAAACGACACGGCTTAAGTTTACGTATGTTTAATTATTGTTCCGTGTATTTTACCGTGACTCCTCGGTTTACATTGCCCTATTTTGAAACTGTATGAGCTTCAGTGCTGCCTTCCCAGTTAGTGTAAGGTTTTCAGACTTCTCAAGCTGCCACTGAGCATTTGGTTTTTGTGCAACCTTGTGTCGGCATTGAGAAATCAGAAAATAAAAGAATTGACTTTAATAAAATATGTAGAACAGTGTTTAAGTGTCACCAGCTGTGTCGTGCTCAACTTTCAATAGGGCATGCGGGCTGCGCTTCTACTACTCGCTGTAAAGTGATGGATAGTTCGTTATACGAGGACGCTGCTTTCATGCATCCTTTTATAATAGCGAGAGCATACAGTGAAATGGACAGTATCGTACTACGTCGATCACATTAGGTTAGGTATTAAAACTACACAGTACATAACAGCCACATCAGCTCAAGAAGCAAAAAGCCTTGGCACGGTGACATCTGTTTCATTTTGTACAGCGTGGGAAGTGTACTTGATGATCTGACAGCAGATACGCAGTTCACCGATTCTTCTTTTTTTAGTACAGAGAGCCCCGCAAATCCTTGTGTAGCGTGTTTGTTGGTTGAATTTCAAACCTCTCAATTCCTCGTATTAAAGAAGTGGGCGTGTTCAACTTCATCTTGGCATGAGTAGCTTCTATATATAAATAAAAGAATTGTGCTAATGCTTAACTTCCACTTGTCGTCACCAGGTGCTACCCTTTGATAAATGATTTCTTATACGCATCGTGAAGATGCGTCTTGCCGCGACGAGAAGCCTGCTGTGAAGACTATGCCAATATTCATATTTTACTACGTGATTTAGGACGAAATCCTCAAAGGACTCTCTTGTGTATGAATAAATGACACGGCTTTTTTTCTTGAGGTACATTAGCTTCTTTTTTGAAAGCATGAGCTAAGTGTTAGGATTTCGTTATTGTAGAATTGAGTGCAGTTACTCTGTACATGATTACAGCTACGCCTGCAGCGCTCTAAATTATTGGTTTTCTTGATTGCAATGCTTTGACTGATGAAACATTGTGGAAAGCTAGTTACCAAGGTGGTCGTATTATTACAAAGTTTTTATTACTGGCAACAAAGCCAAGCGTTAGTTTCTTCATGATAAGTAAACATTTATTGGTATCACAAGGTGAAATTTTCGACACCCAATATTCATGTTATGTATACCGAGGCCGAGGAATTCTCAGTAAATAAAAACAAATAAATGTGACCGAGCTAGCACTGCTCTACCATTTATATAACTTTATGTGTTGATAACTAGGCATACACTCTTGGTACAGGATCACAAAATGACCCACCGATGAAACTTCTGTAAACGTATCTGGCTTACTAAATACATCACAGATGCCTGCTGTTTCTGGTGGTTGTACATGTGACAATGCACATGATCTCCTGTGATAAGCAAGCATATTAACAATAATAAACTTTTCTGCCAACAGCTTACTGGAGGACGAGGTCGCCAAGCCGAGAGAAACTACCTGATAACTACGGGCCTTGTCTTCGCTTAAATAGTCGGAGTAACGCCAGCCGTGACCGTCCTCTCTTCATCAGCGAGAAGCGAGAAGCTCCAAGCAGTTCTCGAAGATCAGAAGACACATCTGTAGCTAGTACAGGTGTGCCCAAAGCCACCGTAGTGAAGTCAACACTACTCTCAGCATAGGGATACCGAGAAGTGTTGACACGCTAATTACGGAGAGGCGTTTCCGGAATCGGCCAGCCGTGCGACTGGCTCGCTCTGTAAAAGCTTCAACGAACAATGCAGTGTTGCTTTAGGAAGCAGTAGCCTTATCAAGACACAGAGGAAGTACCGAGATAGGCCCAGTGATACCACGGTGTCACGAAGATTTGAATGAACCAACATGGCAATGGACTCCTAATGAGACCACGTGTGCAGGCACGGCTCCTACGTGTGGCCAACTTCTCGTGTCTGAACCGTCACCATGCCAGAACGACGAAAACGCTGCGAAAGTCCACCAGCGATTCCCGGCCGGCATTCACAGAAGGCTCGTACCAAGAAAAATGCATACAGGGCGTTTCGAAAATGACCTTTCAGAGTCATCGTTTACAGAGTGCGCGGTTCCTCCAGAACTAATGCGTGAGCTGGAACATTCGAGCCTGTATCCTAAGCATTTACCGGCGACTGATCATGTTGGGTCCCGAAAAGCACGCACAACGCCAGATATGAATGTTTACAATCAGGTGGGTATGACTGATGCTTTCGATGCTGAAGATTACGTTTAGGTGGCACAGATGCATCGATTAAGTTGTGTACGGTATAGTGGCAAACTAGAGAGCTCTGGCACCAATAATCAATGAACGTAACGAAAGTAACTTGCATTTCATTCAAGAGAGCAGAAAATTAATTTACTGCATTCGGATTGTTTTCATTATCCGCATGTGCCTGGTAACAAAGAAAATTACTTTAGGACATGGAATTGAGCGTAAGCATGCGGTGATCAATAAGGGATAGATTATAGCGCAACATAATCAATCGGCTAAGGTGAGAATTTAGGGACAAGTTGCCAAAAAACGAGTACCAAAAAAATGCAGGGCTTTATCAGAAACAAATGTAAATACAATAGTGAGGACGTGATTAGTCACCTACGCCAGCGCATGCTTCTTTTTACGACCTTTACTCTTTATAGTTAGGGTGACTATTTAGTACGCTAATTGTTCGGTGACTGTTTGAGCTGCTTGAAAGTTTACGCCTACCAAGTCATACGAGACATTTAAAAATATTAATTGTTTCAGTGCTCACACAGGGGTCACGGATTATTTCCAAGCCTAGTGTGCAGCCACAAGCCCCGACGGTAGAAAAAGTTGGACCATCCGGACATCCAGCTGGCTGGCATGAAACTCAGGTGCTGACGGTACTCGTCTCCAATCTGACAGCCAGAGGTGCACTGTCAGCAGAAGCAATGGACAGGGATAGCGTGAGACTTTTCTCCAAGCCAACTACGAGTGCGGGCATTTCACCGACTGGGACGAGAGCAGGGCCATCATCCACAGGCAAGATGCCTACAGAAATCGCCAGTGCCAAAGCGGGCGCAGCTTCTAGGACTTTTCCTACGGCCATGACGTCCCGGGGCCCTGGTGTGATGTCACAAGCCCCTGTGATAGGAAGAGCAAATGGCGTCGTCAGGACCGGTGTCGGTGCGACTAGCGTCGCAACCCCTGGATACGCAACGTCCCTGGTTTCAGCAGGGGTATGTGTGCTATCTGTTTACAGTTAAGCCTCCATGGAAATTATCAATGTTACAGTTGTATACCATCGGCTTGTTCATTGGGATCATATGATTTCTATAGACAGGTATGCTGATATTAGAATGTTTGCTGTTTGCGCGTGTTATATCACAACGCAATACCCTAAAATTTATTTTCTTAGATTTTTATACATAGGCGACAATCAGTGGAAATTCTTACATTATTCTTTTTAATAATTTTTCTGGTCACTATGCGATGTTGCGAATGCGTGGGCCATTAGCCTTGTCAAGCTACAGGGATGACAGCTTTACTGTTTATCGTATTGTTTAAGAATCACCCCGAATTGCCCGAAAGGCAATCTCTGCATGCAAAGCTTCATAACAATATTTGGTCAAGAATGATGTAAAGCTAATATATATATATATATATATATAAATATATATATATATATATATATATATATATATATATATATATATATATATATATATATATATATATATATATATATATATATATATATATATATATATATATATATGGATGGGACATCGCAGAGTCCAACTGCGAGTGGGAAGCGACCTTCTGTGCCACGTTCGTCACAGCCTGTCCCACCAACGGCAGCAATGCCTCCGTCAACTGCTCACCCATCACAAGCTCAAGGTGAGTTTCCTGTAAAAAAGTGTAATATTTATCAAGCTTCTTTGCTGCATCGAAGAGGAAACTGCTCTAACAGCTGTGCAAACAGACGAGAACGCGGATATTCATCGAATAAATCTGTACCACAAACACACTAGGAATAAAACAATACCAAAACTTGGAGAGTGTGGGACCAAGGCTCACATACATAGAGCCGTCTTCCTGGTACGACACTGTCCGTTGTGCATCTTTGCACCCATCAGAGTACATTACTGTGAACTTGTTTATAGCGCAACACCAGAAACACAGAAAAAGGAAGGAGCAAAAGAGAAAGAAAACACGGCGCTGACTCAGAACTGTTGTTCGTTAGCGCCGTCCTTTCTTTTTCTTTTGCTCCTTACCCGTCCTGTGTTTCTGGTGTTTTGCTGTAAACAAGTTCACGATGGATTCCAGCCAAGTGGTCCATCTTACCGTCTTACGGCAGGTTGCATTAGGTTTACAAAGCCATCTATTCGTCAATGACTAGCCTACTACAGGCCACGAAAATCAATCGATTGATCTATCAATGAATTAATCAAGTATACACAATCATTCAGTTATGTATCCTTTAGACCTCTTAAGTACAAGACTGAAAGCATAAGCAGCTTGATGAGGTGCCAACATGACAAAGTGGGATAAAGGTGATGGTCAGCCACGCTGGAAGAGTGCGAATAAATTCGCAAGTACTACATGGCACTCAGAACTAAAAATTATGTAACAAAGCACTGAACAATACGAAAGAGCCCATTTGCTTAGACAAGAAACGACATGAGCATAAATAAAAAAATGTCTGATACGAGCAAACTTATCGCCTACTTCGGTGAGAGCAGGTGATGGGGACCGGAGGCTGAATAAAGTGAGCCATACATACATACATACAAAGATACATACATACATACGTAGGTACATACATACATACATACATACATACATACATACATACATACATACATACATACATACATACATACATACATACATACATACATACATACATACATGCATGCATGCATGCATGCATGCATGCATACATGCATGCATACATGCATGCATGCATGCATACATGCATGCATACATGCATACATACATGCATACATACATGCATACATACATGCATACATACATGCATACATACATGCATACATACATACATACATACATACATACATACATACTTGCGCCGACCACGTATCTAGGGCAAAATTGGGGGGTATCCAAGAAGCTTGCACTGCCTTAGATCCCTTATGCAGTGCTAAACCATGTGAGGCACAAACCATTTCAGGAGGGGTGCGCGGGGGTATAATACAATCGACTGAGCAGTAAAAAGACATCTTTCGCCTTTGAGTAACCCTAAGCAAATATATAGGTTTAGTTTGGGAAAACTTTATTGAGCAAATATATCGGTATCCGTAAATTTTTTTTCCCCGTGATTGCTCTCTCTGCAATGTGCTGCTCTTTGCCCTCTAGGGCCTGCTGCCAAGGGCCCTGCCATCCCAGGCGGTAACGCTACCGTGACTCAAAATCCAGGTGTTGCCCCGGCTGCTGCTCCTGCTACGGCTGTGGGTGCTGTTCCCACTAGCTATGGCCCTGCCTTCGCTGTAGGTCAGACTGCACAACCTGCTTCTGCAAATTCCTTCACCATTGGTCCTGGCCCAGGCTTCCCGGTTGCTGAAATTGGTGCAAGTCGTGGCGTACCCAAGGTGGGAACTGGTGCCCCGATGCCATTTTCTCCCGTGCTGGAATCGGCGCTATTCGCGGACTCCGAGGGTGACGAAGAGCCGGACTACGAGCTTTCCGACACCACAATCCTGGACGTCAATCCGTATCTCCTTCTGCCGCTATCTGGATGCAACTTCTTTTTCATTGCCGGTGCGCAATTTATTTTATGAAGGAATTTCACAACCAAAAAATTTCAGCCGTGGCGTCATACGCAAAAAAATCGAACGCTGGTAAGAGATTGTATTTCAATGCGCTTTCTCCAAAAACTGAAAGGATCTCTTCTGTATTCTCCAAAAGTGATTAGAAGGCGAAAGACGTATTATTATTTTCGCTCTTAGGCAATACATGTATTAGTCCTGTACCCTCCCGCGAAGCTCTTCTTACCAATGAGGTTGCAGATGCCATCAGGATAGAAGGAACTGCAAGATTTTTGAAGCTCACCTGCTTTGGCACTGGCTCCACGATCGGCTCATTCAATGGTGACGTCATCACATGATTTTTGTGCATCACTCGCGTTGACGCCACCGACGCTGCCGACGCCTGATGTTAACATCGATGGCCAATTTTGGACTTTGATAAAGCATGTAAGACAGTCACCTTGATAATTTGTGCTTTGAATTGTGAGATAGTGGTCGACAAGTTCGGAGATGACGATGGTACTTAACTGAGGTCACCTGTAATTTCACGGCAATGCCGTTGACTGAGAAAGCCGTTTATATTTATTATTAGGCGTCTCTTACATTGCGACTCTAACATCATACAAGAAGACTGCTTTCTGAATACGTAACTGATTGATTTAACATGTTTTGGGCAGGCTTTTTACTTACAGTCTACGAGTTTTTGCGCGCTGCCGAATTGAAATAATAAGCTATTCTTACTTAAGGCTTCCCATTGCGATATTGTAGCGCTGGTCACGTGGCGTAGCACTAGCGAGATTGAGGTTCCGACAAACGGGAGTCGTGATAGTTGTGATTGATATGGATGGGTGAGCTGCGAGAGGCACAACAGGATAGGAGAGAGTTAGGTCATGCAAAAAAATTTGCCCCAAATCTGCATGTTATACTGCAAATGTCGTCGAAAGTCGATAGTCTAGCGTCTCGAGAAAGTGAACAAAACGTTTATTTCATGTTCTGCGCAAGAAAATCGGTAAATGGTATTCTGGAGGCGCTGCGTCAGACTGCCCCGAGCGTGCAGCTGAGGCGAACGAGGGCATCAAGTCACGTCACACGTGAGGCATGAGCGCTATCTGGCAGTTATCTCGGAAAAGAAAGCGCGCGCGGCGTGCGCGCCCGTCTCGGAGGTGATGAAGTGTAGAACGCAAGGCGACGGGCAGGTGCCACTACCGTGCCGTCTTAGTAAGGCGTTGGAAACACTCGCCTTTTCGTGCAAGCGTTACATCGTCAGCGCAGCGTGATAAGCGCTATGGTCCTTTGAATTACATAAGTATGCCTTTCCTAGTAAAAATGCACACATACAGACTGTTGACGTGTTGTTATAGTGCCTCATATATGCGCAATATTTGCTTTTTAGTTGACAATCGCACTAGTAGGAATGCTAAATCTTGAGCAATATTGATGGACGCTCCGGATGGGGTCGGTGGTTTGGATTTTTGCTAGAACCGTTTAGATTTTAGAATATTGTTAAGGGCGGATAAACAGACAAATGGACAGACAGACCAACATTGCTTTAAAATAGCGAACCAATGAGAGGAGCTTCAACAGAAACGAGAGTTGGGCTCATGGAAAAAATCCGGCCTTTTTGCGAGAGCTAGGACAATGACTGTCTCGGGAAAATATAGTAACAACCGTTGATTCTTTCTGAATTTGCATTTTCATAACGACCAAGAGGAAGAAGCCACCCGAAGTGAGTGTCTGCGAGATCTGACGTGAGAGCGGGCTTGTCCTTGCCGAGCCAACTGCGTTGTTCGCACATGAGAGATCGGAGCTTGACGCCATCAAGTGCAAACGTTGAAAGATATCGAAACACGATAGACTGTCGTCAGAGGAGCATCAGAGTTTGAAGAATATTTTTAAGTTCCTTGTTTTATGGCTCTTGAAGGAAAAATTGTAGGTAAAACCGGCACAAAGACAGAAAATCAATGGTGGATGGTGAAAGTCCTGTGTTCCATCTCTGCACTTGCGTTGGTTTTGCGCTGCATTTTTTTCCCCAGAAGTTTCACTATTTGTACAGTACTGGATCAGTAGATCTGACTGGACCTTCATTCTTTTCTTTTGCAGCTTCGGTTCTGGTCTTCCTCGGGGCCCTCTA
Source organism: Rhipicephalus microplus (assembly GCF_013339725.1). Lineage (NCBI taxonomy): Eukaryota > Metazoa > Arthropoda > Arachnida > Ixodida > Ixodidae > Rhipicephalus > Rhipicephalus microplus. Next base: position 9,723 of record NW_023610978.1, read on the forward strand.
TGCGTACTTTGACCAGGTGTCAACCCCCACCGCGACATCCGCCAACACATGGCTGGTGTACCTGTTGCTACATCTCGAAATAGTGCTCATGGTCTTGTCGCTGGGCGTCTTCATCGTAGCTTCCATCGGCTTTATTGGGGCTCTGCGTGAGAACATTGAACTATTGGATCTGTACACCACATTGCAGGGGTCGTTCGTCACCACCGAAGCGGTCTTCATCGTCATGCTATTCTTCCTACCCATAATCGGGCGTGAGTTTGTCATTTCGCACATCACGACCGAATTCATCGTCCACTATCGTGACAAGCTGGATTACCAAAGGGTGCGTGATTTTCGAAAAAGAAAAAAAACGTGAGTAGCTTGTGCGAGTGGTTCCAAAGCTGGACTAATTGGGGAGCTAGCTGACCTAGATAACGAGCGATGTCTAAATTAGCATGATCCTAATTAGCAAAGTAGTCTCTGTTTTTTTTCTGTTTGCCTTTTTCACACTGTTTATTTTTAAGTGAAAAGCGTTTATTGTCCCATACTTTCGTGTGTTCGTCCCTCCATCCGTGCCCTTGGACGGTGCCAGCTGTGGTCTCTCCCCCTTACCCTCTCTCAACATTCACGGGATGGCACACGGCACATTAAAATATTTGCTCCACCATAGTTGTGGCTTAACCCCTTACACGTTCCCATCAATCACGTGATTGTTAAGAGAAAAAACAAAATTACGAAAAATACAACAAATAGGAAAAAAGGAAAGGACATGGCAAGTCAGACATGGCCACAGACTGTTGCCGTTCACTCATCGGAATTTCCAAAGTGTCTTTCAATTTTTGTCGTTTTCTCTGTGCCTCTCTCTTTTCTGTTCCGTTTATCTGTGCTGCACTTCTTTATTTTCTTCAAAAAGCACACTCATGGAAAAAAAATTACGGCATATTCACGGGGTGAATGATGATGAATGGGCGAAGCTCCGGAGGGATTCATCGGTAAGGTGTGAATCTTCCGTGTAATTCGCCCAGTCGATCATCATGTAAAGACGTGAGAAACGCTGTGTGTGTATATACACAAATCAACTTTTATTTGTTCTTAGACGATGGATGGCTTGCGATGTCCCTTGCCTCGCGCGCTCGCACATCAAGATTCTGTCTGCGAGCACGCGCTCCTGCCGCCTTGCGCTCTCTCCGCTGTGCAGCCTTATCCATCCGGCGACTTCGAGCGCGCACCAACAGCGAACGGATTTTATTACAACGCTCCCCCTAGCGTACGTCGCCGCACTAAATCGAACGATTGCCTTCAACCAATGACACGCGCCATATGTGACATCATTCCTATTTTATAAGATCTCGCGTCTTTCATCAACTACAAGTACCGCTTTCTAGTTTATAACATCTTGCATCTTTTCATCATCAGCTACAAGTACCACCATCTAGTAAACACTACAAGAACTAAATGAGAGGTGGCTACATACAGGAGACGGTACCGCCATCTAGTGAACACTGCAAGAACTAAACTAGAGGTGGCTACATACAGGCTACAGGGGACGCACAGCCCACGCCCTAAGGAGCTTCGCCCCTCAAACAGCTGCATTGTACCATCCATCGAATTTGCCTGTATGAATGTGCTGACCACGGGCCCTATGATCCGAAATTTTAATAGCTGATACAAAGAAATTTACTATAGTTTCCTTGATTTCCCAAATGTATATCGTGAAGGACAGACTGTTTATTTAAAATCAATCGTAAGAGAAGAATGACAATAAGGAGGAGGAACGAAGTGCTGGCTGAATTTTTCGCTAAGACACTCGGCTGCTGATCCGCAGGTCTCGGGATCCAATCCCAGCCCCATTTTAGATGGAGGTGAAAATGCCCGAGGAGCGTCTACTTAGATTTAGGTGCACGCAAAGAACGCCAAGCGACCGAAATTTCCGGAGCCCTCCACCACGGCGTGTATTATGATCATATGGTTGTTTTGGGGCATTAAACCCCAGCAATAATGATTTTGTTATTTTATTGCACTGTGGGCACCTCTTGAAGTTTATCTTTTCGGTCACGTTAACCGGTGGAGCGAAAAACTTTAACAGCTCCGCTGTTAGAAATCATGGCTAATGCCTGGAATGAAAGTTATGTAGAGTAGAAGTCCAGGGAAGGGTGGAGAGCTTAAAAAGAGAAGTTCTTGAAGGTGGCGTGTCCTGAAACTAACTTTAAGAAAGGCTCTATCTTCCTGCTCAAGGCTGTTTTGAAGAATACTAGGCCGTTTTTAGAAACGTTGCCTCAAGCAGCATCCCGTGTTCATGAATTTTTAATCCACATGTGCGAGATATAACGTTTGCGCAAAACGCAGTTCGTTTTCACATGACGTTTCGAACTGAAGCCAGGTGCATTACTCTCGGAATCTGAACCGCATATTTATTAGGAGGTTGGTTATGCTTTGTGACTACTTGTCAGGATTTCGTCAAGTTATAGACCTCAGATTTGAGCTTTGTACAAGCTTGCCCAATAGCTGTGAAAGACACCGAAGGACCAGAAATACAAGATCGTGAAATTTATGACCAGAAGTGAATCCGGCTATCAAGACGGCGTAATGGAGGGTTCCCGAAAGTTCAGAATACCAGTATTTCGTTAATGCACACTGCACTTGCACAGTAGATGGAACTCCGGAATCCGCTTTCATAAAATGCGGCCACTTTAACCCACGCTTTTCGAATTAGGATAGAAAAACCGTAATCACTACTCTCCCCCCCCCCCTCCCTTCTTGTATTTTAGACTTCCAGCTAAACATTGATTGCAACATTAGAACGATACTCCACGAGCGTGATAGAACGTCTCTGCAGCACATGGGATCTCAAAAAACAAAATGCTGCATTTTGGCAAAAACGAAGACACGTGTGGGCTGAGAGCAGAGAAAATGATACACAGAGAGCCCAGATGTCGTCTTAAGGTTCCTAGCATTTCCCAGTAGCACTTCTACTTAACTCTGGTGTCTCTGGTGTCACGAGAGATTTCTCATCACTCACCAGGACTCCGAAATATTAATACAGAACACCTTGAATGGTGGGATCACAGTCTGAGGCAACAGACAGAAAGCTTGCTTGAAAACCGAGGCTTATCATTATCCGCCTCATTTCTTTATTCTTACGACACCTGCTTTGACTAGGCAATGTGCTGTGCTCAGCAATTATGTCTATAACGACGAAGCCTCGCTCACGGAACAGCACGAGCAACTTCTGCAGTCGCAAATACGCCACATCTGAGCATGCGCAACGACAGCGATGTGGCTACCCTGCAGTTTCCAACCTTATTTATCTCGTCATTCGCGATGACTGCTTTGGCCATCAGAACATTGTCAACATTACAGAACCGAAAAAAAAAACAAGAAAACCAGCAATTGCCTGCATACGCGCCTCTTGTACTATAAACTTCTGGTCGCTTCGTGATATCATATCACAGCGAGAATGGTTCGTTTTATTTTTTTGCTTGCTTTTTGCTTTTTTTGATAAACTGTTCAGAGCGCTTTCGACAGCCAAAGCGGCTGTTGCTTGCGTGATGATAAACCAAAAAGGATGTGATAAACAGGGATCAGTACGGCAAGGTAGGCACGTGATTAGCGCCGCGCATGCTCAGATGTGGTGTATTTGTGACTGCAGATGTTGCTCGCGCTGTTCCGTGCGTGACGCTTATATAAAAATAAAATACATGCCAACAAACACAGTAATTAAGAAACACCAAAAATACAATAAATTGGCACGGGAGAGATGCAGATATTAATTCCTCCTACCATCTCGTCGTCACTTGGGCAGGAATTAACTATAGTTGATATTGACTTTGATTATAACCATATGTACCGACGAACCACTTTGGAAAAAGTATTGGCATGAAAAGCTTACTTGACGATCCCCTGAAAAATTTTAATGCGTAGATAGACAACAGTTTCTGTGACGTTGGTACCACTAATCGAACACGGGACGAGCACCTGTCAGGTGCAGTCACTCTCCCAATTTACCTCTCTGTGTGGCTTGCAATCAGCTGCGCTAAGGCGGACTGTTTGAGATTTGGAAGCCTGAAGTCACTAAATACGGCATAATACACGTTTGGTAGTAAGTGATGGTGATGAACTGTGGCGAATGAGAAAATAACCAGCCATCCTAATGTAGCACAAAGCCATACTACACATATAGTCAATTTTGTAATTGACCCTAATATACACTTCCTGCAATTTGCTGAATGACATATGCTATCGCAGGAGATCGACTACGTGCAGTCGTCACTGCACTGCTGCGGTATGACGGATAACTCGTATGGGGACTGGAACGCCAACCCGTACTTCAACTGCAGCCCAACCAATCCCAGCGCAGAGCGTTGTTCGGTGCCGCCTTCGTGATGTCGGATAACGGAATTACCGGACATCGTCGATTACGATAGCGGCACGGGCGCTCATGAGGCAGAGCCAGTAAAGGCTTCCAAAAGTGGTGCTCCCGAAAGTGTAGGTGCGAGCGCGGATGGCGACGTCTACGTCACTACACTTTGTGGACGAGGAGTGATGAACCTCAAGGAGCAGGACGCCTGGAAGGTACGTGCTCTCGAACCTGCTTCCGTACCGTTTTTCTACCTCAGGGGTCTCAAACTGCCTTCAGCTATAGCGGGCTCCGATAATGAAAGTATATTGGCGCAAAGGCCAAGAAAGAAAGAAAGTAAAAAAAATTGGAAGCATATGCACGGAGTGAATGATGGAGAGTGGGGCGAAGCATTCGTCCGTCCATTCGTTCTTGCTTCCGTCCGTCCATGCGTCCGTCTGTGTGACCGTCCATGCGTCTATCCGCCCACCCGTGCGTGCGTCTGTTTGCGCGTCCGTCCCTGCGTTCGTCCATGCATCCGCCCCTGCGTCCGTTCATGCGTCCATCCATCCTTCTATCTGTGTGTCCGTTCGTCCATCTATTCAACACTAAAAGTACCTCAATCTCGCATCTTTTCATCATATATTCCCCATATAGAAGCACCGCCATCCAGCGGGCATTCCAAGGACTAAACGAGAGGTGGCACGTGTACACTTTCTTACGGCTTCCGCTTCGGGTCCACTTCCCACCTTATACCACCTCGAGTTCATGGTATATACTAGTTCACTGAATTGATGGCACTGCAGCCCAACGCTCGCTGAACTTTTCTAAAACCAAGGAGGTTACGCCCAACGAGTATAACGTAGCAACATTTTCTTGTCAGATAGTGCTGAATGTACATGCGAATGGCTGCTAGTGGGAAATGAGAGACAGGAGAATTCGGCTTTTACTTTCTTACTGCTTGCGATCCGTATCGTATTCCCACCTTTAACCACTTCGAGTTCATGGTATATACTATTTCATTGTATTCATGGCACTGTGGCTCAACGCTCGCTCAACATTTCTAAAAGAAAGGAGGTCACACCCAGCGAGTATAACGTAGCAACCCTTTCTTGTCAGATAGTGCTCAAAGTGCATGCCAATGGCTGCTAATGGGGATCGCAGCGTGGGCGTTAACTAAAAGGCGAATTCTCCTATCTCTCATTCCCTATCAGCAGCCATTGGCATGAATATTGAGCACTAATTTTTATTGTTGAACAACGCACACAAGAAATCTCTCCCTGGCACCACTTGGTAGGTCAAAATGTTATACTTGTTACACACTACAACGGCTACGAAGGACGAACAGGTGTCGTTATAAAGAAAGTAGCTAACGTGGTTGCTTGGGCGAGTTGGTACGACATGATTCACATAAAAAACAGCGCCAAAAACGAGAGACAAGAAAAAGAAGGAGACAGACAGCGGCACTGACAGCGTCTCCTTCTTTTTCTTGTCTCTCGTTTTTGGCGCTGTTTTTTATGTGAATCGTTATAAAGAGCTTCGCCCCTAAAACGGTTGTGAAGAAAGGAAGGTGGTGTAGTTTGAACCAACAACTCCTTTATGTATTTCAATGCCAGTAGGAACACGCGCTCCTCAACTGGAGCCGTCTGTCCGCCTTAGTTCAGGGAGAGGTCGTGATGCGACGCCACATGAAGGGTATAGGACGGCTTGCGTCGCACGTGTGTCCAAGCGCTTTCCTACGGAGATGCGATGGACGTGTTTCCCAGTCCAATATCATACGCCTGTCAGACTTTTTCTTTCGTGCTTTTTCTTTGTCGCTCGAAGCAATACCGCCACCTCCTCACGGCACTCCCAATGTAAGCGCATGCAGCAGCGTCCCAGTGGCGCTTTCACACTGGTTTTCAGCATAGCGCCACGAATGGTGACATGCTATCTCAAAACACTGTATATTTTACACAGCCAGCATGACCTCCAACATTGTGAACACGAGGAATGCGAGACGCCGCCCCACGAAACAGCACGCAACTGAAACAAAATTACTAAATATAATTTTCGTCGTGGGGCACTACATGATGGGTTCTCTCTCTGGTGACCACAAAGCACACGCTAAGGCTACTCAATGAGTGAGGGCAGAAAATGACTTCATTAGAAGGTGCCGAATGGCTGAAAGGAGTGCATCTGACTGGCATTTAAAATAATGGAGGAAGTACTGGTTTGTATCCTGCCCTGCGTCTCTGGCTTTCTCTCTCTTTCTTTTTTTGGTGGCGAATCTAAGTTCTTCTGAAAAATTCTCGCCAAGATTCAATTTCTTTTAGGAGCGAAGCTTCTTAAGGCGTGGGCTGTGCGTCCCCTGTATGTAGCCACCTCTCGTTCAGTTCTAAGTATTACGCTAGCCATCGCCCGATCTAAAGGGTACAGCCATATCCATCCGTCCGTCCATCCATCCATCCATCCATCCATCCATCCATCCATCCATCCGTCCGTCCATCCGTCCGTCCGTCCGTCCGTCCGTCCGCCCGTCCGTCCGTCCGTCCGTCCGTCCGTCCGTCCGTCCGTCCGTCCGTTCGTCCGTCCGTTCGTCCGTCCGTTCGTCCGTCCGTCCGTCCGTCCGTCCGTCCGTCCGTCCGTCAATCCGTCCGTCCGTCCGTCCGTCCGTCCATCCATCCATCCGTCCGTCCGTCCGTCCGTCCGTACATCCGTCCATCCGTCCGTCCGCCCGTCCGTCCGTCCGTCCAAAAGATGCAAAATGTTATAAACTAGACGGCGGTACGTGTAGTTGATTATGAAAGATGCGAGGTGTTATAAAATAGGAATGATGCCACATATGGCGCGTGTCATCGTTCGATATAGTGCGGCGACGCACACTAGGGGGAGCGTTGCAATAAAATCGAGTGGGCAAAATGTACGGAGGATTCATGGTTTACCAGGTTTACCTCCGGAGCTTCGCCCACTCATCATCATTCACTTCATGGATATGGCGGCATTTTTTTTCGATTGCGGCTTTCGAGAAAGGGTTGCATGTTTTACTGTGAAAGCAACGTAATGCAAGAACGAATATATTAGTTTTTATATCCCAAAACAGATATGATCTCGAAGCATGCCGCAAAGCCAGGGCTGTGACAATTTGTGCCAACTGATGCTCTTCAACGTACATATCCATAGTACACGTGTGTCGCACAGTACTTTTCTCAAGTGAATGAATACTCCATCAGCTAGATGCGCACTGCGATTTCCAGATTCTTTGGAGCCAGTCCGTGCAAGCACTTTTTCAACATGTCGGACTACAGTGTACATTTAAAAAATCGCGAAGAAACTGGTCTCAAACACTTTCCATTTGTGGCTTTCCAAGTGTGCGCAGTAAATGCTGACATGTATGCGCGCCCACTTGTTACCCCTTACTTCCTTGCTTCATATATTCTTTTCCTTCCATATCCCCCTCCCCCATGTACAGTAGCGAAACTGGTACAGTCTGTCTAACGCCACTGCTTTTTTTTCTCTCTCTCTCCCTCTCTCTCATGCTCGAAAAAAGTCTCGATGGATCAAACTTTCAACCACAAGGTGTATATAGGAAGGCCGCAAATTCTGCGTGATCGAGCTTGATTTCGCAATGTTTATCCAATCGTTATACAGCGTGTACATGCTCAGTGCCTAAAATTACACGAAGATGGAAGCTTCAATGGGTTCGCTTCGTTAGAAAAAAAGAGAGAGAGAGAGAAACCGAATGCTAGTGGTTATGTTTCGAGGAGGAGGGAGTGCTGGCTAAGATAACTATGCTTTTAAAAGCACTCTTCGAACAGCATTGCTTATTTTGTGACCATTTCTGATTATCTAATGTCAAGGATATCCGGAAATTGTGGCATCGCCGCATTATGCCAGTGATTAGGCAGATCTTAAATCCGAGAAAAAAAAAAGAGAAAAGTGACTTTTATGTTGCGTGCAAGTTGTATGATTTGTAGGGTTTAACGTCCCAAAACCACCATACGATTATGAAATACGCCGTAAAGGAGGGATCCGAAAAATTCCACCACCTGGGGTTCTTTAGCGTGCACCCAAACCTGAGCACACGGGCTTACAGCATTTCGGCCTCAATTGGGAATGCAGCCACCGCAGCCGACATGCGATCCCGCGACCTGTGGGTATGTTCCGTGCAAGTGTCGAATAGAGCTGGTCCGCAACGTTTGCTGAAGTCGTGGCCGACTTTCGCCGCTAACTTTTTTGTTGCTGTCTTTTATAGCTTCTGTGCACTCCTGAATAATAATAGGGTATGTAAAGCGACGTGTCTTTAATTGTCATTCTGCTCAGACAGGAACATATGTAAAAGGGTGGCTCAGGCACTCCCACACATTGTCGTACTTCATCCAGTCGCACATATTTTCGAGCAGCTTTTTTTTTCTTTTTTGCCATGGTAAGACTTTCATTTAAACAGTTAGGCCTTACAACCCTTTCCCCCGTGAAAAAACAGTCTGCCCACATGCCTGCACTTATTCAATCACGTTCAAGTGCATACTAAATGGTAATAGCCCTAAATATAATATTGTAGCACAATTTTTAACCTTATAAGCCATTTAACTTACACTGTTGGCTAACTTTGACAGAGAGTCGTGCACATATTTCACTTCAAACACATTCAATATCTGCCGCAGCGTATCTACACACGAGGGTGCGGAGCAGCAATGTTTCACTTCATCGAGTCACGTGTCGTGGAGCTTGTCCTGTACATGTGCGTCGTCATCCTCGTTCACCTCTTCCTCACGGCGCTCGCGGTCGACGTGCGCAAGGAGATTGCCGCGTTCGCGAAGGTCTTCGACAAGTACTACAAGGTGCTGTATCCATTGCACAATATGGTTCACGATTACAAACTATTTAAATACTCGGGAGACTATGATACCAGGAAGAGAAGAATATTCCTGAAGACGTGCTGTCACTTGCGAAAACATTTCAAGTCATTTTGTCTTCTTCAAAGCAGCAACCTTGCCTCGAAGACAGCACCAAGTGCCAAAACGTCGGTTTCAGTGACAGCTGGAACCAACAATCAATGCTTAGTGCACTTACAGTCGTCAGCAAGTTTAACACCAGTGCCCAGCAGCACGTCTTCAAAACAGTTTGATTGACGATAGCGCCACGTAGCTTTGGACTCTGCCTCCTATGTGTTACTCATGCATGCCGACATAGTATACAAACATACCGAGGTATTATCTCGGCAACAGCGCCCAGCATCTCGCGGCTGGCGTCAGTTCAAGTATTGCAGGTCACGTGTCGGAGCGTTTGTGTTAAGCTTGCTAACGACTGTACATCGCACACGTGGCCGATGTAAGGACTGAGGATTGAGCCCATCAGTATTGCGAGCTTTCCGGCTGCCTACCATTATCTTTACCTGCGCAGTCAAAAAAACGCAAAAGTGAAGTGGAATTTCTTGAATGATAACGTGTGATAGTTATGCAAGACAAGGCAGAGCTCGCGTAGGATTGCATTGCAAAGCAAGCTAGAAGGCAGAACTGCTACCTACCGTGTATGGCCCAATCAGGAGCCAAGCTTCTCGTGACGTCGCGCATAGAAACTGCTGGCATTACAAATTACTTCCGCAAGACGTGGCGCGCCTGGGTGGAACAACGCTTTCTTTCCGTGTATCTTCAGGCGTTGCTTTTAACATTAGTGTTACGCTCACTTGATCACTGTGGGTATTGTAGGTCGTATATCGTGGCCAGAAAAGAATGAAATTGAAAGAAGAAACAGCGAGAGAAAGGCCATCCCCACAGGACCCCCCTCTGGTGGCCTCTATGGAAGCTCGTCGGCAAAGACACCGCCGTCGCTACCTCGACGCCCGACCACCATGGAAGCAACTTTCAAAGCAGATTGCTTCACCTGGTGCGTTTAGACGTGATGACCTTAATTGCCCAGCTACGATAACCTCGAATGCACGTTGCGCGTCTTGTCAGACAGCCACACGACCTAGGTTTTGATGGTAGCGTTTAACGTCCCAAAACCACCATATGTTTATGAGAGACGCCGTAGTGAAGGTTTTCGGAAATTTCGATCACCGGGAGTTCTTCAACGCGCACCCGAATCTGAGCACACGGGCCTACAGCATTTCCTCTTCCATCGAGAATGCAGCCGAGGCATCTGAGATTTGATCGCGCGACTTGTGGGTGAGCAGCCTAGCACCTTAGCCACTAGACCACCACGGTGTGGACCTATATAGTTTTTTAGACAGACGAAACATAACTAACTAAACAGAAAAGCACAGAATATATCGGAATAGGTAGTAGGTAGAATAACGAGACGATGAATGGTGGTGGGGACAGGAAGGGCACACACACACGGACGCTTGTAAGCTAAAGTATAAGGGCCGTTGCCGTCCATACACCTTTTTTGTCTGCGCCGTCTCCTGTCGAGAACACTTCTCTGGCAAATTCCGTCAATGCTTTTGACCAAAATTTCGTCTCAAAGCAATACCCTCGACCGCAGACGGCTCATAACTTGATAGCGACAGCAATTTTGACACACGCTCCCGTGGTCCGAGTACTTTTTCTCACGGGTGTACATACATATACATACATACATACATACATACATACATACATACATACATACATACATACATATATACATACATTTCTACATACATTCATACATTTCTACATACATTCATACATTTCTACATACATTCATACATCCCTACATACATACATACAAACATTCCTACACAAATACTTACAAACTTTCTTACATACATACATACATACATACATACATACATACATACATACATACATACATACATGCTGTGGGAATTGAGGCTAGCCGGCTGCCTTTGCGCGGGCTTTGCCGTCTTTTCTGCCATTCTCATGTCCCGACATGTCTGCCCTCCTTTGCTGTCTGCCGCGCTGAGAGAGCGCAGTGACGTTTAACTCCCTCACCCGGTAGCGGATGTTGACTGTGGCGCCGCGCGCGGGGACTTCCGAGAGGTTTTCGCGCGCTGCGTCGGGAGCGGTCATATAGTCTCCGCGACAGCAAACGATGAGCTACGCAATCTTTTCCGTCCGTCGACTCCCGTCGCCCGTCGGACTTCGCTGACGGCGCCTCGCGCCCGAGGCGAACGCTCACCTTTTGTTGCCCCGCTGCGTACGCACGGCCGAAGGGCGGTACGGTGTCCTATTGCGTGGCCTAGCTACGCCGACCCGTCTCCCTTCGAAGCCAACGCGAGCGCCTTTGCCCTCGCTCGGGCAACCGGGCCTTGGTCCTGGTGTCTCCGTGGATCACCTTTACCGCGGAGACGTGCTCGTGGCACCTTTTGTAGTATTTTGTGCCCGTGGTGTGGATAAGCCTACTTGCTTTCCCGCCGCGCCTTTTTGCAACGGGCTGTACTGCGTCTGGTGTTGCCACAATAAAGTGTTGCGACTTTGAGCAGTATCGTGTTCTCGCCACGGTGACGGTTAACGCGTGCCCTGCGGCTCGCTAAGACCGGACCCACGCTGGTGGCCGTACTCCTTCGGGATACGTGTACACCACACTGGCGCCCAAAGCGGTATCAAAAGCTCTAGCTTTTGACTGCTCTTAGCGAGTCAGTTCGCCTGCGCGATTCGGGCTCGTCGCAACATGGCTGCTTCGCGGGACTTTTGTCCGCTGTCCCTTTTAGCGGATGCCACGTTGCACAAGGAGGCCATTGCCTCTATTGACGGGAACCCTTCTGCACCTGTCTGTGTCGGCACCCCCTATTGCGGTGACGACACGAGGTGCCTAGCCGCTCCCTATGGAGATGGCGCGTCGCTTCGGAATGGGCCTCTTGCCTTACCCGAACGTTACGCACAAGCGCCTCCGACTGCTAATGCGCCCTTCGGCATGCATGGCAGTTTGTTGGCTCAGCGCTCGCAGTCGGTTCCCTGCGGAATTGACGGGACGCAGGCCTTGGCCCTCGCCAAATTTCGCCCGCCATCAGCCGTGCAACCGACACTTCGAACGCACGCTGAGCAGGCGCCTGAATTGTCGATGGTAGCCGCACCAAGTGCGCCTTTGGTTCGACAGCAGGCCAATCCCACAAGGAGCCTATTTTGCTCTGGGAATGGCGCGCAGGGCGGTGGTCTGTTTGAAACCGCCCCACTGATCGAGCTGGGCGACTGCTCGCCTTCGCTCGACCGCGCCGCTAACGCACCAACGGCTTCCTACAAAGCCGGTGCGACGACGCAGACTTTGCTGCAGAACGCCGTGCAGATTCTCGGGAGCTGTGCAAACGCTTTCGGCTGGTCCGAAAAGCGGTTACCCCACTGTTATGTTGCCTTTGCCAACCTACAGCGGATACGGTGATCAGCTCACCACCCGAGATTACCTCGACTCTCTGTCACGTTATCAGAGAGCGATGGGTTTGGATGATAAGGTGGTGCTCGAACGTGTTGTTCCAGCTGCACTGACTGACACGGCTGCGAGATGGTATCGGCTTACCGGTTACCGTACAGCAAACCTCGAGGAATTTCGTGCGGTCTTTTTGCGCAAATTCCTACCGGCTGACTACGAAAGTAGGATGCGGCGACAGTTCGATCTCCGTACAGAAGCTCCTGACGAGTCTTTACAGGAATATGTACGTGCGATGGATGAACTTATTTCTATCGCTGAGCCTCGAACGAGGAACGCGTCGAACGGGTGATACGGCAGGCACATCCGACTTTTTCGGCATACCTCCGCGGCGGCCGCTTCCGGGACTTGGAAGAGTTGGCCGCCGAGGCGAAGCGCATCCAAGGCGGCATTCTCGCCGCGCGTGCCTATCGCCCGCCGCCGCCAGCCAGTGATGCCCTTTAGCGGCGCTGCGCTTGGAGAGGGGCCACGACCCTTCCCCAACGGCAACAGCCTCTCGGCGCCGCCTTTGCGGCTGCAACCGGCTGTGCGTGGGAGTTGAGCGATCGCGCTCTTGACCCCTTTACGCATGAAAGGCGGGCAGCCTGCGCTGCTCCACCTGCAACCTCCACACGGGGCGCTTTCCGACCCAACGTAATGTGGGAGGTGCCGCTCGCAGGAACGTATCCTACGATAACGTAGCGAGCCGATCACGACAGCTCGAAGCTGCTCCGTCTGGGAATACAGACCGTGATGGAGTGCGCTGTTACCGCTGCCGTGAAAGAGGACACATTGCAAGGGAATGCGCCGGATCCAGGCCTCCTGCGATGCAGGGAAACGGGCTTCCGAGTCTTTCGTGAATGCACGAGCGACCCGACCTTTGCTTCTTCCCTCTGCGTGCAGGGCAAGCACTTTTCTTGCTGATACGCACGCGCCGTTCATTCCGGTCACCATTGCCGGCCGTGAATTTTCTGCTTTGCTGGACACGGGCGCTAGCGCCTCGTTGTTCGGCGAACAGGTGTTGTCCCACTAACAGAAGCACTCAGTGCAGTTGCGGGACAGCCGAACGACATTCACCCTTGCGAAAGGCGTGGCCCATTCGGCAGGCGCTGCAAGGTTGACTGTCCGATGGGGAGATGGTAGACGCTGCCGTCTTGTTCATCTTCCAGGGCTCAATGTTCCAGTGATTCTCGGTCGGGACTTTCTCCTTAAAACCGGTATCGTTGTGGACGTTCCGAATGGCGGCTATCGTGATGGCCCATTTTGCCAACTCAAGCCGTTCATCAGCCCGCCGGCATTTACCATCGCCTTTGAGGCAGAAGCGTCGGAAACGTGCTCTGCGCAGAGTTCGGGGCCAAGCCCCCGCTCACCGCCTTTGCCCTCTCACAGTCCCCTTGGGGAACGAGAGGCGTCGCACGAACCGTGTCGTGCGCCAACTCCGGGGTCGTACCCTGGCGTTCCGCGCTCGTCGGCTCGAAACCCCTGCATGGATCGACCGACACGACACGAAGAGGCACTACATCTTTTGGTCGCCTGCGCGACTCAGTTGGATGAAGCACAGAAGGCTCGTCTGTCGACACTGTTACGTCAGTACGACGAGCTTTTCACCGATCAACCTGGCTGCACCGATTTTGTGAGCCATGTGATCGAAACTGGTGACGCGCTTCCTTTGAAGTGTAACCCCAAGCCCGTCAGTCTCGCCAAAAGGCAAGATGATCGATGGGTTGCTAGATGACACGCTTGCGGCTGGCAATATTCGCCGCTCGTCTAGCTTCTGGGCGTCTCCAATTGTGCTGGTGCCTAAGAAAGATGGCAGTCATCGCCTGTGCGTCGACTATCGCCGTCTGAATGGAGTGACTCGTAAGGATGCCTATCTGCTCCCCACGATAAACTCCATCGTAGCCTGGGTGATGCACGGTACTTTACCACGCTTGACGCCTCTAAAGGTTACCTACAGGTCCGGATGGGTAACCGTGACCATTGTAAAACTGCGTTCACGTCCCACAGAGGGTTGTTCGAGTTTACTCGTATGCCCTTTGGTCTTTGCAATGCTCCTGCGACGTTTCAAAGACTCATGGACCGCGTCCTCAGGGAAGCAAAGCGGTCATACTGCATGTGCTACCTCGACGACATCGTGATTTATTCACGAACCTTTGAAGAGCACTTGGCCCATGTTGCCGATGTACTCGAGAGGGTGAGGACCGCCGGGATGACATTAAACCCCGCTAAGGTCCAGTTAGCGGAGACCCGTGTTCAGTTGCTCGGGTTTACGCTGGGTGAAGGCTCCATAGAGCCGGATCGGGAGCAACTTCTTCGAGCTATTCTCGATTTTCCTGTGCCCAAGGACGTACGTGGCCTTCGCCGCTTTTTAGGAATGGTCAACTTTTACCGTTCCTTCATTCCGTCCTGTGCCCGACTGCAGGCGCCCTTGAGCAAACTCTTGGGTAAGTGTACTGAGTGGCAATGGGGGCTTGAGCAGCAGGAGGCGTTTTGCCGACTGTCTAACGCCATAGCGGAGACAGCGCAGCTCAAGCTCCCCGACCTGACCAGACCGTTCGTTATACAAACTGATGCGAGCAATCTGGGTTTAGGAGCTGTTCTCCTGCAGGAATACGATGGCATGTTGCAGCCATTGGCCTTTGCCAGCCGCTCATTGGTCTCTCGAAAATTATTCCGTGACCGAAAAGGAGTGCCTCGCCATCGTGTTTGCACTGCGGAGGTTTGACGTCTATCTTGATGGGACGAAATTCGTAGTACGAACGGATCACAGTGCGCTCAGCTGGCTGATGCGGCTCCGTGAGCCTGCCGGCAGGCTGGCGCGCTGGGCTCTCCTGATACAGCACTGTGACTTTTCGGTGCCGTATCAAAAGGGGAGCACCAACATGGTAGCTGACGCGCTTTCTCGTGCCCCATTGTCGGCCGAGGACCTTGATCCCGGTGCCACAGCCGCTAGCGGTGCCTTAGCACATGCAAGCGTCGGGGGCGAAGCAGCAGCTTCGCTGCCATTCGGCGAGAAGGGTGAGTCCCCATGCGGGCAAACCTTGGCTGCTAACCAGGTAAGCGGCGCACCACGAAGCGGCCGAGCGGTGGAGCTTTCCGAAGGCCACGAGGCCGAGAGCGAACCTGTAACGCCGACTCAAGCGGTTGTTGCTGCGGTCCTGAGTGGGCGCGATACCAGACTCCCCCATTTTGGGAGAATGAGCATCGATTTCAGCAGAGAAGAGCTTCTGAAGGCCCAGCAATGTGACCCGTTTTGTCGCGAAATATGCGACGGTCTCAGAGACATGGAGCGCCGTGACGCTGCTTGTCCTGCAGCGGGCGCCGATAACGACTGTCTCGACGAGACGGAGCGCCGTTACGCTGCTTGCCCTGCAGCGGGCGCGAATAGGGGAACCATATATTTGCTGGACCATGACGGGCTCCTGCTGAAGTATATAGCCACTGACGACGAGTACATAGACCCGTTTAAGGTGGTTATGCCCAAGAGTCTGAGAGCCGCACTGTTGCGATCCTCTCACGACGAACCCATCGCCGGTCACCTGAGTGGCTCGAAGGTTTTTGCAAAACTGAGCACTGTAAGCAAAAGTTAGCCGAGATGGGAGTTTCTCCATCACATGAGCCCACAAAACTCCCCTGCCCCAATTATTTACTCCCTGGTAGGGAGTGAACTCGGCACATGTCATCGTAAAACGCCCCCTCCTTAATCACAGAGTTTATGAACGACATGACCTTGTTAAACTCCCCAGAGACTTTCAGGTCACGTGGTTACAAACTCCCTATAGGAGCTTTAAAAACCCTCTTTGGGCGTGACGTGTGTGGTGTGTGTGTGTGTGTGTGTGTGTGTGTATGTGTGTGTACGGGCATATGCTTGCACGTCGGTGTGAAACACATGTGCTTTGTGTGGCTAACCGTGTAAGCATCTGTCAACAGGCAACGAAATTATAAGTGCAGCGAATAATAGCAACGACCGGTCGGTATTTACTGGGAACATTTCAATATATTTCGCACCGTTAAACCACGCTGCACATCGGTCCGATTCCTCAACGAAACATCGTGAATGCCGCGCTTCAAAGGGCTGAGTAACAAGAAACTTCGAAGAATAAATTAATGGTAGCAAAATTAAGCTGTTACGATCATCAGCGGCTGCTCCTGGAGTTTCACCATCAGAAACTTCGAAGTGGTCTGAGGTAGGCTTCGCTCGACTACGGCAGGCTGGCCGGCAACCGGTCTGAGAGTTGCGCCGGCGACGCGCTCGCCCCGTCTCAGCCGATAGTGGCTTCTCGGAGTGTCACCGGTATTTCACCGGCTGTAACATCTAAGTAGTAAGAAGGCCTCGCTATGCCGTCATTATCAAGTCGGCATCGTATCGAACTCGCACTGCGCGCCGGCCACCGCGGCAAGCGCTACGAGCTAGCACCGACCACCGGCGATGCAAAGAATTTGTTTCACAAAAAATGAAGGCTGCTGGGATGTATAACAGTCTTCTGCGCCTTGCGACCGCAGCTGTCAATGACTAACTACAAGGCAAGCACCGAACGAGGCGGAGTACGATCGTCAGCGATTGCACCGTAAAACTTCGAAGCGGTTCGAAGTAGGCTTCGCTCGACTACGGCAGGCTGGCCTGCAACCGGTCTGAGAGTTGCGCCGGCGACGCGCTCGCCCCGTCTCCGCCGATAGTGGCTTCTCGGAGTGTCACCGGTATTTCACCGGCTGCAACATCTAAGCGGTAAGAAGGCCTCGCTATGGCGTCGGTATCAAGCCGGCATCGTATCGAGCTCGCACTGCGCACAGGCCGCCGTGGCGAGCTTTGCGAGCTATACATGCAGTGCATGCGAGCAACGGGAACAGCGACTGCGAACCGTCCCATTCGTTTAAGCCTATCGCCCCGTAGCTTAAACTGCCTGGATAGCGGACACCTATTTCTGTGCATGGGAAAAACGAGTCGTAAACTGCACATCAGCAAGCATTTTGTGATCGCCAGCTCTCATTCATCGAATCACCGTGCCGTACTCGTGAGTGAGGCCTAGTCGTCGAACGCGGTAGCGGCGGTCTACCTCGGTTCATCGCTGGAGCTGCTGAATGTGCCTCGTTAATGTGTTCATTCAAGACCGCGCGCACTTTGTGTATGATTCCGTGCATTTTACGGAGGAGGAAGAAACTTTATTCAGAAAAAAAAATTTTAAATGCAGGCAGTTTGGTCGGGCCCTCAGTCCAGGGCTCCGCTGGCACGAGCGGCTCGCTGGACCTGGTCAAGCAAAGCTATATGGCTCTGCTTGT
The DNA here is from genome assembly GCF_013339725.1 of Rhipicephalus microplus. Lineage (NCBI taxonomy): Eukaryota > Metazoa > Arthropoda > Arachnida > Ixodida > Ixodidae > Rhipicephalus > Rhipicephalus microplus. Next base: position 27,640 of record NW_023610978.1, read on the forward strand.
CCTCGTCCGCAAGCCATGCCTCCCACTGCCTGTGAAACATGTGTGGTTGCTTCGTGATGTGTGGGCTGTCGATGTGTGTGGGCCTCTGGGTGCACTCCCATGTTATGTGGCTGAGTGTTGGTACTTGTGAACACCACGGACAGGTGTCTTTATATCTTGCGGATATATTCTACTTAGATGGTACAAATTGGGAAAGCTATTGGTTTGTATGCGTCTCCAATCCCTGCTTTGCTGGCTATTCAAGTCCTTATGTGGAAGCCCATATTCCTTTCGTTGCTTCCTTTGTTGGAGCAGGATGTCACGCGAGTTGGAAAGAGGTTCAACGTCGTGGCCTGCCGTCGCTCGGTTGGTGATGCCTCGAGCTATACGGTCTGCCACTACGTTCCCCTCCAAACCTTCGTGAGCAGGACACCATATAATGTGATGGTCTCCTGTTATGGGTTTATTTAAAAATTTATACGCTATTTTAGGTAGCGTTCCTCGGAGAAACATTCGGCATGCCGCCTGTGAATCGGAGAGCACAACCACTGATTCTCCCCTGATTTCTGCGTTGGATATGGCTATGGCTATTGCTGCCGCCTCTGCCACTCGTGTGAAACAAGTTTTAACCGACGCCATTGTGGTGTGATTTTGTGCTACAATTGCCACTACATGTGACCCTCTGCTCGCTTTACTTACGTCTGTAAAGACGGCTTCTGAGCTATTCTGAAATGCTTTGCGTAAGGAGTCTGCTCTCGCTTTCCTCCTTCCTGCGTGATACGTCGGATGCATATTTCTGGGAATAGGCGCCACAGTTAAATGTGTGCGTTTTTCCGCATCTATTAGCACCGTTTCCTCGTCACAATATAGCGGTCGCAATGTATATCCCATCTTTTCCAGAATTCTTCTCCCATGATAGCTTGAATTGAGCCTTTCCTTTTGAGATAAAAGCACCGCATTCGCATACTCCTCAAAGGTATTGTATATGCCCAATTTCTCTACCCTCTCGGTTTTGGCATTTTCCGGAATCCCCAATGCTGCTTTGAATGCTTTCCTTATTATTGTGTTTATTTGCTTTGTCTCCTGGTTTGTCATTGTCTGGTACGGTAGCGCGTACGTAACTCGGCTGATCACAAATGCATGAACGAGTGCAATGGTTTCTTTCTCCTCTAGTCCCATTTCGCTATTTGCTATCCGCCTGATCATCCGGGCCACATTCGCCGTGGTTCCCCGTAGCCTTTGTAGTGTGTGTGACGTTCCCGAATTTCCTTGTATCCACATGCCAAGCACGCGTATTACATCTGCCTCCCTGATTTGTCTCCCATCCAGCAGTACTGCTACCGGTATTAAGTCCTTTTTCTTTGCGTATCTTGCCCTAATTCTAACCATTTCAGTTTTTTCCGGCGAGCATTGCATTCCTGCAGCTGTCACGAAAGCTTGTATTTTATCTACTGCCTCCTGGAGGGCGTTTTCTTTGTCCGCATAAGAGCCACCCTTTGTCCATAAGGTGACATCGTCTGCGTAAAGAGCTGCTCCTAGACCTTTTATATTTTCCAGCTCACATGCGAGCTTTCTCAGGCCGATATTAAATAGTATCGGGGATAGCATGGCTCCCTGGGGGGTGCCTCTATTTGGGTAGTCGAAGGTTTCAGATGTAACCGAGCCTAAAGAAATGGTAGCTTTCCTGCTTGTCAGAAATGACCGGACATACTCATATATTCGTTGGCCGCAGTTAATCGATTCGAGGCCTTCCATTATCACCTTGTGTGATATTGTATCGAATGCTTTCTTGATATCTAGTGCTAGTACGAATTCGTCGCTTGAACCTCTGTTTGGGTTCATGACGTCATTTTGCAACAGCAGGAAAACATCCTGGGCCGATACATGTGGTCGGAAACCGAACATATTCACCGGTAGCAGACCCTCTCTCTCTACATAGTCTGCCAATCTAGTCAATATTGTTTTTTCAAAAAGCTTACCCAAGCATGAGGTAAGGGAGATTGGTCGGAGGTTCTTAATATCTCTTGGTTTCCCTGGTTTTGGTATTAACATGATGTTTGAGTCCTTCCATTCTACTGGAAGGTTTCCTCCATCTACCCATACCTTTTCATTAAAGAAATCCGTGATTCGTCGAAGGGCCGCATCACTCAAATTTCTAAGCATAGAGTTTGTATTTTGTCTCGTCCTGGGGCGGTATTCTTTTTGAAAGACTGGGCCGCCGCATAAACCTCTTCAAATAGTTATGGGAGCGTCTAACTCTGGTTGTTCTTTTCCTGCATATTTGCCATGTACCACTTAACATGCGTCTTGTCCGACATATAATTTCTTGACTTCGTAGATAAGTGCGTCATCGTTACCTTTAAATTCATTCTCCAGAATTCTTAAAGCCCTGTTCGTCATTGTTTTTGTTGCCCCTGGATCGATCATACTCCTCAGGATGTGCCAGGTCGTTTTGGTTCCTAACGTCCCTCTAAGTGAGTTACTAAATTGCCTCCAGTTACTGTTATTTAGTTGACGTGCGTAGTCATTGGCTTCCTGTGACAACTGAGCTATCCTTATCTTCAATTTGCGATTAAGCTTTTGCTTCCGCCATCGCTTTGTGAGGCTTCTCCGCGCGTCCCACAAATGTAGCAGGTGCTTGTCGACTGCTGGGATTTCCACGCTTGTTTCTATTTCCTTTGTCACTTTCCTGTGTGCCTCCTTTATCTGTGTCACCCAGTTACCTAGATCTATTATTTCCCCTTGGTCTCCTACGTTCTCCCTAAATTTGTTCCAATCAGATATTGTCGCTTTCCCCATTCTTCTTGTCGTGGCGGCATTAATAGTTATTCCGAGAATGTAGTGGTCGCTTCCCAAGTTTTCTCCGAGGTGCGCCCATGAGACGTTTCCTTCAGAATTTGTAAACGTTAAGTCCGGTGACGTGTCTTTTGTTAAGCTATTCCCGACCCGTGTCGGTAGGTCTGGTTGTGTAAGTTGGCAGAGATCATACCGTTCAACAAGGTCTACAAGGAGTTTGCCCTTAGGGCTGTCCTGCTTATATCCCCAATTTCTGTGTGGCGCATTAAAATCCCCCATGATAACTAACCTGTCTTTCTCTTTCAATAAACCCATCGCATGTGCTATAATGTTCTCAAAGTCGGCTCGTCTCTCCTTAGGTGGGCTATATATATTGACCCCCACTGTTTTTGGTCCTCCACGTTTTTTGGGCCACACTGTTATTATCTGGTGTTGCACTGCCTCATTGCTCACGTAGCTGACACTCAATGCTATATCTTTTTTGGTAAATGTCGCCACTTGTGGGTACTTTGGGTTAATATGTCTTATGTACCCTCTCAGATTTATCTGAAATTTGCCTACTTCCTGAAGGCAGATTATATCAGGAGGAATTGGAGATGCTCCAATAAATTGTTTGAAATTTTCAAGTTTTGTTCTCAATGAGCAGCAGTTCCACTGCCATATTTCCGTTTGCTCGGTCTTTTTATTGTTACGCTGTCTAGCCATGATTGGTATTCTCGGAATCTGTTATTCCACTTTCTTTAGGTTGTCTGGTGGGGGCACCCGGGCTCTGACAAGATCTCTTGCGAGGATTCTGCGCCTGACTCAAGTCGCTTATGGTGCGTTCCATCTGGCCTAGTTTGGCAAAAACAAGTTGAATTTGTTGAACTAGGAACGCTATCGGCGGTGTTTGTGGTGGTTGCGTTTCCACGGGCTGCGCAACGGGCTGCGAGACAACAGGTGTGCTCGCCGGGCTTTGTGTGTTGCTCGACTGGTTTAGTAGTGACTCCAGGCGCGCCATTCGAGACTTAACCTCCTGTAGTTCTGTTCTAAGTTGTCTGTTTTCAGCTACTACCCGCTTGTATTCTGGGTGTTCTGTGATCGTTGGTGTAACGGGTTTATGTTTGGTAGTGGGAGATACGGCTTGTGCATAGCTTACCGCGTCCGCCTGTGGGTTGCTATGTGCAGGACACGCCCCCGGTGGCTTGCTTCTCGGAAGGGCTTGCGCGTTCGGATTGTCCTGGGAGATTGCTCTCGGCGTCGAAGTCGACTTTGGATGCCGCTGTCCTGGTTGTCCTGTCTCCACGGCACGGTTTTTCGACGGCGTGCGGGTTCTGGAACGGCTCTTTCGGGTCCCGCCTCGTCCGTACTCCCATTCTGATTCCTCTTCCTCCGACTGAAACCAGCGAGGGGCTGGCTTGTGTGGTTTTTTGGGTGGTTTCGCTGCTTGCTTGCGAATAGGCTTGAGGCGTTTCAGACAACTGCGGTCTCCAGTGATATGGTTTCCCGTGCAAATTGCGCATGTCGGAGTGCAATTAGGTTTACTTCGGGGTTGCGCATTCCACAGGTATGGCACACGGGTGAGTCTGGCTGCGGACACACGTCGGTGCGGTGGCCAACCTCCCCACACGCTCGGCAGAATTGGACGGTGTTACGAAAAGGAATACACTCCTTCTCGCCTCCTCTGTAGTAAACATATCTTGGTAGAATGTCCCCGAAGAAAGTCAAGACGGCACTCTGAGAGTCTCCCAACATACGAGCGTCGACCAGCGTCACGCTCTGGGTGCGAAGACGGATGCTCGCATTGATGGTCTCAGACGGGGTGTGCGGCTCTATACCGTGAATAACACCTTTTTTGGTTCCTTCACCTGCCGTAACGTAGACGTTGACCGGATGTGGTCTTCCGTTGATATTCAAAGACGTGACGCCTCTCATCGCCATCGCGACGGTCGTGTCTGGAGTCGACGCTAGCGCAATGTTGGACCCCGGTCGGATGCGGAGAATAAACTGATCCCACCTGACTTTTCCTTGGCAAGCCTCCACTATAGCGTCGGAGATCGCTTGGGTGGTCACATTCTTCAGAGGCAGTCCCTGGTGAGGTCGGAAGACTACTTTCAGATCGTCCTTGGGTAGTGCTGGGGGCCTCCGTCTTAGGTCGACCCCGGCGCTTTGGCTGGTTGTCCGTCGTAGGGTCTGCTGCCTGCGGAGAAGTCCCCTCCTTGTTGAAATTTCCGCTCCTTCAGCCTGTTTCTTCTTCGCTCTGAGCGATTGGGATATTTGCCATCCCTCCTCTGTGCGGTCGGTCTCCGTTGGGGCGGAAAAATCTGCGTCGGCGTGCGTGGACGCCGCGTTGCAGTTCCCAGGCAGTGCTGCTTCATCCCGGTTTTGCGCGGCAAAGTACCATGACTTCTTCACCCAAACCTGGTTCGGATTGTCGTACGGACGCTGTTTGCGACTCCCCAGTCGAGTCCATAGCCGTCAGCAACCGCGGCAACGCCGTGGTTGTCGTCTTCGGGCGAGCGTCTCCCGGCGTCGTCGCCGCCGCTCCTCTCCTGGACGCTAGAGGTAGCGAAGGCTCCACATGGGCGAACGAAGAAGTGGCCGTAAAAACAAGAAAAATGGTCCGATTTCAGTGAAACTGGAGTCCACCGATACCGGAGCATCTCCCCTACACGCCTGTGGCAATTTCTGGACGATTTAAGGGGTTGAACCATACAGAAAAGACAAGAACATACGGAGCTCGATGTGCACGCGTCTGCACTCATCGGCATCCCAGCAGCGTCTTGCATTTTACGGGTCCACAAACAGTACTGCTAATGCAAATTCAGCCCGTACGACAGAGCGTCAACTGATGAAACTTTTTCGCTATAGTAAAAAGATAATAAATATTAGGCAGGTTTAAGATAAAAGGCATGTGTGTTGAAGAGCTTACATCAGACTACCGCAAGTTCATACTTACGCCGTGCGTATTTATTGCCTAATTAATAGCGAAAAAAGGCTTTAACCAGGGCTACATGGCAGGTAAAAATGTGGTGCATATATATACCCGGTGACTATATGGTAGGTGTGTACTGCGTGTGGCAAGCGGTGGTGAGTGCGAGTGTTGTGATATAACGTGAACATTGTGATAATGTTTGTGTACTGTAATCATTGTTGTGAGCATTAAATATTATGTAATTAAAGTTACACTGTCAGCAAAAGTTAGCCGAGATGGGAGTTTCTCCAGCACATGAGCCCACAAAACTCCCCTGCCCCAATTATTTACTCCCTGGTAGGGAGTGAACTCGGCACATGTCATCGTAAAACGCCCCCTCCTTAATCACAGAGTTTATGAACGACATGACCTTGTTAAACTCCCCAGGGAGTTTCAGGTCACGTGGTTACAAACTCCCTACAGGAGCTTTAAAAACCCTCTTTGGGCGTGACGTGTGTGTGTGTGTGTGTGTGTGCGTGTGTGTGTGTCTGTACGGGCATATGTTTGCACGTCGGTGTGAAACACATGTGACTTGTGTGGCTAACCGTGTAAGCATCTGTCAACAGGCAACGAAATTATAAGTGCAGCGAAGAATAGCAACGACCGGTTGGTATTTACTGGGAACATTTCAATATATTTCGCACCTTAAACCACGCTGCACATCGGTCCGATTCCTCAACGAAACGTCCTGAATGCCACGCTTCAAAGGGCCGAGTAACAAAAAACTTCGAAGAATAAATTAATGGTAGCAAAAGTAAGCTGTCACGAGCGTCAGCGGCTGCTCCTGGAGTTTCACCATCAGAAACTTCGAAGTGGTCTGAAGTAGGCTTCGCTCGACTACGGCAGGCTGGCCGGCAACCGGTCTGAGAGTTGCGCCGGCGACGCGCTCGCCCCGTCTCCGTCAATAGTGGCTTCTCGGAGTGTCACCGGTATTTCACCGGCTGTAACATCTAAGTGGTAAGAAGGCCTCGCTATGCCGTCGGTATCAAGCCGGCATCGTATCGAACTCGCACTGTGCGCTGGCCACCGCGGCAAGCGCTACGAGCTAGCACCGACCACCGGTGATGCAAAGAATGTGTTTCACAAAAAATGAAGGCTGCTGGGATGTATAACAGTCTTCTGCGCCTTGCGACCGCAGCTGTCAATGACTAACTACAAGGCGAGCGCCGAACAAGGCGGAGTACGATCGTCAGCGATTGCACCGTAAAACTTCGAAGCGGTTCGAAGTAGGCTTCGCTCGACTACGGCAGGCTGACCGGCAAGCGGTCTGAGAGTTGCGCCGGCGACGCGCTCGCCCCGTCTCCTCCGATAGTGGCTTCTCGGAGTGTCACCGGTATTTCACCCGCTGCAACATCTAAGCGGTAGGAAGGCCTCGCTATGCGTCGGTATCAAGCCGGCATCGTGTCGAGCTCGCACTGCGCACCGGCCGCCGTGGCGAGCTCTGCGAGCTATACATGCAATGCATGCGAGCAACGGGAACAGCGACTGCGAACCGTCTCATTCGTTTAAGTCTATCGCTCCGTAGCTTAAACTGCGTGGATAGCGGACACCTATTTCTGTGCATGGGAAAAACGAGACGTAAACTGCACATCAGCAAGCATTTTGTGATCGCCAGCTGTCATTCATCGAATCACCGTGCCGTACTCGTGAGTGAGGCCTAGTCGTCGAACGCGGTAGCGGCGGTCTACCTCGGTTCATCGCTGGAGCTGCTGAATGTGCCTCGTTAATGTGTTCATTCAAGGCCGCGCGCACTTTGTGTATGATTCAGTGCATTTTACGGGTCCACAAACAGCACTGCTGATGCGAATTCAGCCTGTACGACAGAGCGTCAACTGATAAAACTTTTTCGTTATAGTAAAAAAATATTAAATATTAGGCAGGATTAGGATAAAAGGCATGTGTCTTGAAGTGCTTACATCAGACTACCGCAAGTTCATACTTACGCCGTGCGTATTTATTGCTTAATTATTAGAAAAAAAAAAGACTTTCACCTGGGCTACAGGAGGTCATAATGTGGTGCCTATATATACTCGGTGACTATATGGTAGGTGTGTACTGCGTGTGGCAAGCTGTGGTGAGTGCGAGTGTTGTGATATTACGTGAACGTTGTGATAATGTTTGTGTACTGTAATCATTGTAGTGCGTATTAAATGTAATGTAATTAATGTTACGCTTGCGCATGGTACGGCTGCTGACGTAATTTTTTTTCTCGGTCGATGCAAAAAATTTACTCCCATACTGACCTGAAAAAGTTCCCCTATGGATGTAAATAAAAACCCCCCTGGCACCATGCGAAAACCCCCTTCTGATGGGGAGTAATTTTTTTACTCCCAGAGACGGTTTTTTTAAAACTCCCATCTGGGTGTGCGCTAGAGGACAAGGTCATTTACTCCCATTTCGGCTTATTTCTGTTTACAGTGTAGGCTTGCGCACGGTACGGCTGCTGACGTAATTTTTTTCTTTGTCGATGCAAAAAAATTTACTCCCATACTGACCTGAAAAAGCTCCCCAATGGATGTAAATAAAAACCCCCCTGGCACCATGCAAAAACCCCCTACTGATGGGGATGTAATGATGATTGTAGTGGGTCATGCAAATCTCGGCACACACATTGTCAGTGCTAAGCACGAGACGCTCGGCCCGGACTGTCGCTGATTTTGATAGCTAGGCCTACGCTCCTACCTGGTCTCGGATAACAGTTTTGACTGTCTCCGTTCTATATTATAATTGGTGGAGTTTGCTGGGTCTCCTTGCAATCCTGGAGTTGCGAAGCCGGACTCTACCTGCTGTCATGACCACTGCATCTGCCACAAGCCCTCCTCCTATGGCTTCCCAGGCCATCGTGTGCTCCGGCGCGGTCCGTCAGCGGGATCCTCCCATATTCAGCGGCACTGACGACCACGACGCCGACGACTGGCTGGCTACTTATGAACTCGTGAATGTCTTGAACAAATGGGACGAAGCCACGAGACGGGCCACTGTCGGCATTTACCTCAGTGGCATTGCCCACTTATGGCTTCGGAACCACGAGACCGACGTTCCCACCTGGACAGCATTCAAAGCAAAGTTCAGCGAAGTCTTTGGTCGTCCTTCTGTCCGCAAACTTCGTGCGGAGCAGCGCCTTCAGTCGAGATCTCAACTGCCTGGTGAGAACTTTACAAGTTATATAGAAGACGTCATTGACTTGTGCAAGCGCGTCGATGTGAACATGACAGAGGTGGACCGCATCAAGCATATTTTTAAGGGTATTGACGAGGACGCTTTCCAGATGCTCATTTCGAAAAGCCCTGCTACTGTCGCCCAAGTTACCGAGCTCTGCCAAAGCTATGATGAGCTCCGCCGGCAACGTCTTGTCACCCGCCGTGCTGTCCCACATCAGGAATCGATGTCCGGCTTAACTCCCTCGCAAGACCCCGTCCTCCTCTCGCAGATCAAAGATTTCGTGCGCGAAGAAGTTGCCCGCCAACTCTCGCTCATCTCTGGCCTGCCGGAGCGCAGTGCACCGCTTAGCCCTACTCTACGGACTATTATACGAGATCAAGTGTCTGAGGTCCTTCCTCCACAGCTGGTGCCACCAGTCAATGCACCATTGACGTACGCCGAAGCAGCAGCACGACCACGACCACAGACGTTCCAAGCGCCGCCTCCACAGCCTGCTCCTGTTTATGCCGCCCTGCCGCCACGACCTCCACTTCGCCGAGTCCCTAATCCATGGCGCACTGCCGACAACCGACCGATCTGCTTTTCGTGTGGTCTACCTGGGCACGTCGCACGTCTGTGCCGCTGCCGTCCACTCCACTCACGTGAAAACCTACGTCCATACGAAAACGATTACACGTACACTCAATACACCCCAGACACCGAATTGTACGCTCCTCGTCCAAGCCACCGACCAGCTCCTGATCGCCGATCTCCTTCTCCACGTCGACGCTCGCCCTCCCCGATGCGCCGACGCCCCCCTACAATCGACGCGGAAAACTAAATGACGCAGTTCCCGAGGCAAGAACTGCGTCCTCGTCGCAAAGCACAAGCCCTCTTCGTTCGCCGCCGAATGTAATTAATGCCGTTCTTGAAGGTGTACCCGTACTTGCCCTTATTGATACTGGTGCCGCAATTTCTGTCATCGCCGAAAAAGTTTGCCGTTCAATTCGAAAAGTGACAACGCCTTACTTGGGTTCATGTCTTCATACTGCCACTGCACAGCCTGTGCAGCCTGTGGCCGCGTGTACTGCCAGAATTGTAATTCAAGGAGTGCCCTACACAGTCCAGTTCGTAGTACTCCCGCACTGTTCTCATGACATCACTTTAGGTTGGGATTTTCTCTCCCATCACCAAGCCGTCATTGATTGCGCCCGTGCCGAAGTCGCCTTTTGTCCCCTTGGTGATGCGCTACCAGTGCACGATCGCCCTTCCGACGCGAAGTTGGTCATTAGTGACGACACCCAAATCCCTCCACGCGCTACTGTCTTCGCACCTGTGTCGTGTTCCACCGTCGTCGACGCTACCGCATTCTTCACGCCTTCCGCTGCTTTCGTTCATCGCCACCTATCACCGCACCCTTACAACCCAAGAACAAGGGCTACAGAAATTTCGTCACGACGATGGACGGTCCAACTACCAATTTTCGCCCAACTCTCTTGTTTGGCTGTGGGTGCCCCCCAGTGCTGCTCCTGGTACCTCTACAAAGTTTGTCAGCAGGTACCATGGACCTTATCGCGTCATAGAACAAACTTCCGCTGTTAACTACCTCATCGAACCCCTCACGGCCACTGTGGACATGCGTCGCCGAGGCCGCGAAATCGTACATGTGAATCGCCTCAAACCATATCACGAACCACTTGTCCTCACGACACCTTAGAACACTTACTTGGCATTATCTTCAGCGAGGGGGAAATATGTAATGACGATTGTAGTGGGTCATGCAAATCTCGGCACACACATTGTCAGTGCTAAGCACGAGACGCTCGGCCCGGACTGTCGCTGATTTTGATAGCTAGGCCTTCGCTCCTACCTGGTCTCGGATAACAGTTTTGACTGTCTCCGTTCTATATTATAGGGAGTAAATTTTTTACTCCCAATGGAGATGTTTATAAAACTCCCATCGGGGCGTTCGTTAGAGAACAAGGTCATTTACTCCCATCTCGGCTTATTTCTGTTTACAGTGAGCCGCGTTGTGACCTGGACCGGCATGAAGCGAGACATTTTTCGCTATTGCCATTCTTGCCGCGTCTGTCAAACGGTGAAATCAAGGGGTGACAAACCGCCCGGTCTGATGAAACCGATTGTCAGTGAGCGTCCGTGGCAAGTGGCCACCTGCGATCTAATGGGACCATTTCTCAGAAGTAAGCAGGGGTTCATTCACCTGATGGTAGTCGTTGATCACTTCTCGAAATGGGTGGAACTTTTCCCACTTCGAAAGGTGACAGCGCGAGCAGTGCTTGAGAAGCTGCAGGAAGTCTTTCCGGTTCGGCTTCCCGGAAAGGCTCATCACTGACAATGCTTCGTATTTCACCGCTCGGGTGTTTGGTGTCACGTGCCGTTCCCTCGGAATTGATCACTGCACCACTTCACCCTACCATCCCCAGTCCAATTTGACGGAGCGCGTCAATCGTACGCTCAAACCGATGTTGGCGGCCTTTGCCGAAAGTCAAAGGGACTGGGCAGACCATTTGAGTGAGCTCGATTGATTGATTGATTTGTGGGGTTTAACGTCCCAAAATCACCATTTGATTATGAGAGACGCCGTAGTGGAGGGGTCCAGAAATTTCGACCACCTGGGGTTGTTCTTTAACGTGCACCCAAATCTGAGCACACGGGCCTACAACATTTCCGCCTCCATCGGAAATGCAGCCGCCGCAGCCGGGATTTGAACCCGCGACTTGCGGGCCAGCAGCCGAGTACCTTAGCCACTAGACCACCGCGGCGGGGCCATTTGAATGAGCTCGCGTTCGCTATTCGAACATCCGAGAGTCGCTCAACTGGTTTCTCGCCCGCCTTCTTAAAATTTGGAGTGGAGTTGGCAAATCCGGTGACTAGCGTCACTCAATGCCAGCTCGAGGACGAGGAAGCGCCGGCAGACTGCTCTGCTTACGCGTCGGCACTTCGGGACAGGCTTTGTCGAGCTTTCTGCAAAGCAAGGCAAAGTTTGGCGTCGGCCAGGGCTCAGCAGAAGGCCCAATATGACCGCAAGCATCGCGACCTAGTTTTTGAGGTGGGCTATCTTGTTCTGAAGCGCAACCACTCTCTTAGCAATGCCAGTAAGGGGTTCTCAACCTCGCTCGCTCCTTAGTGGCTTGGTCCAAACCGAGTGGAGAAAGCTTGCACTCCACTCGCGTACTTGCTGAAAGATCTCCATACGGGAAAACTCAGCCGTGCCCATATCGTAGACCTGAAACCCTTTGTATCACGGTCTGACGAGCTCGCGCCAGAGCCCTCCGGGTGTGCCCCGCAAGCAACGGGGCACACCCGGAGCGGCGGACCGCATTCGGAACCCGCGCCGGTATGATCTGAGGAAGCGGTCACCTTTGTGTATTCGCGCCGGACGGTGGACTTCTCCGCAACCGAGGGCCTCAGTTTACTGTCTAGCCTCAGTATAGGTTAGCTTCTTTACGGCTTTTTCTCGTAAAGAAGTTGACCCCGCCCTGTCTGCTGCCAGTGTTTCTTTTTTTTAAGTGTTCATGTATATTTTATGTTTCTTTTGTCTAATATTAAGCGTTATTTGTATTTTATGTTTTTTAATTTTCTTTTGGCCAGATGTTTAGTGTCAGTTTGCTCTGTGTTTACTTTTTTTTCCCCGTGTTTATTTCGTCTACCGCAAAGGGAGCTGTGTGTGGCCTTGAGTTTCGGTGCTTGCCGGGGGAGAGAGACGAAGGACGCTTTGGCCAACGCCAGGGCGCCTTGCAGCCAGTTCGGGTTCGGCCTCCCTGGTCACTGGAGAGGCCCGGCTTCCCGCAACGTTCCAGCTCCGTCAACGAGCCAGAAATGCGGGGCCTCCGAACAACCGAAGCGGCTTGCGTCGGATTCGCGGCTTATCAAGAGCAGCAACAAGCCATCAGTGAGCCCCCTCCCGTACCTCTGACCTCGCACTCGGGCATCGCACCCAGCGGACACTGTCATGCCCTTCCGCGCAGTGGACACTATCCCCCTTCAGCACCACGAACACTAGTACTACTGTTCTGTGCTCCCTTTCGCAATTGTTTTTGTAGTGTCATGTGCTTATTTTTTATTTTTTGTTTGTCGTTTGTAATCATTTTTTCTAGCAGCAGTAGCAGGGCTAGACTGAGGTTAGCTGCCGCTCATAGCAGTGTCATTTTAACTGCATGGGTGACGTCCGGCTGTCTTTTGCAGGCCGGTAAAGGGCAAATTTCGGAGATGCGGATGTGGGAATTGAGGCTAGCCCGCTGCCTTTGCGCGGACTTTGCCGCCTTTTCTGCCGTTCTCATGTCCCGACATGCCTGCCCTCCTTTCCTGTCTGCCACGCTGAGAGAGCGGAGTGACGTTTAACACCCTCTCCCGGTAGCGGATGTTGACTGTGGCGCCGCGCGCGGGGAGTTCCGAGAGGTTTTCGCGCGCTGCGTCGGGAGCGGTCCACGGAGAAAGGAAAAGGTAAGGAGAGGCCCTGACGTCACTCGTTGTGAAGCCGCGATGAAGCCGGAAGTCGGCCGTATTGAGTAGACAAATTCTCCTCTCTTGTTTACATATGAATGCGAAGCAGAAGGCGCGACTCCCTCTCCGGCTCGGAAAGCACGTGGGCTGCGCAGCGCGTGTGTCGTGACGATCCGAAACTAATGGAACTGGGCTCATCACTCAGAGCCAGCGGGACACCTTCAGCAAAATCGCTTCGTCCGAGTAATAACAAAGAGTAACAGCTCGCTGACAACGAAGCAACTACGAAAGAACGCGCGCTAGATGCACTGACAACGGCGAGTGCTTTCACGTCATTAATTGAGCAACTGTACAGACAACACGATCGGTCGTGCGCCTTCTACGGTTGCATTCCGCCACGCGACTGACGCAGCGTCCTGCCACTGTCTCCGTGTTTCGCGTGAAACTCACCTGCGTCAGCATTCTGCGATCGTGGTGACTTTGAGCACGGTGCTAGTGACAGTTGAACGTGGTTGCTGGTACGTTGAGATTACATGCAATGCTGGTGGAGAGTGTACCAAGCGGAACAGAAAAGGTGTTTTAATACGCACATGCAAGTTGTTACTGTACACACACAACACGAAACTACGTATGTGCACATGGTCCTCACGGCGTCTTGCTGGGCTCAACAGCGTCATCCGTTGTCACAAGCAGGAGCACTGCTCAACCTTCACTGACCTGCAAGGCGTTCATCGTCATTCAGCTTCGTCATGGTGCCCAACGCCATTTCGCTGAACACTAACTGCTTCATCCGCGTCATCCGCCGCACGACACATGGATATGCACTTGTTCTACGCACTGTTGAAAACCCGTGATGGACAAAGAGATTTGTAAACGTTGCTAAGAGTAATGTAACAGCCAGACGAACACTGCGTAACCAATAACGCGGTGCCGAGCACAGATATTGTCCGCCACGGCTCAGCACGAGACCGGCGGAGGCACACATTCCGCCGCCAGCCGCGGCCGCTCACTGCTAGACCAGCTTCACTGCGCAACACGTAACCATAACAACGCCGCCATTGCGCCTACTGAATATGGCCGCCATGATGTCATTTCCGCCACATTTTTTACGCCCTGCGCCGGCTAGGCATGCCCTCTCCTTACCTTTTTCCTTCCTCCGTGGGAGCGGTCAGATACTCTCCAGGACAGCAAACGGTGATCAACGCAATCTTTTCCGTCCGTCGACTCCCGTCGCTCGGGGGCTCGTTGGACTTCGCTGACGGCGCCTCGCGCCCGAGGAGAATGCTCGCCTTTTGTTGCCCCGCTGCGTACGCACGGCCGAAGGGCGGTACGGTGTCCTAGTGCGTGGCCTAGCTACGCCGACCCGTCTCCCTTCGAAGCCAACGCGAGCGCCTTTGCCCTCGCTCGAGCAACCGGGCCTTGGTCCCGGTGTCTCCGTGGATCACCTTTACCGCGGAGACGTGCTCGCGGCACCCTGTGTAGAACTTTGTGCCCGTGGCGTGGATAAGCCTACTTGCTTTCCCGCCGCGCCTTTTTGCAACGGGCTGTACAGCGTCTGGTGTTGCCACAATAAAGTGTTGCGACTTTCAGCAGTATCGTGATCTCGCCACGGCGACGGTTAACGCGCGCCCTGCGGCTCGCTAAGACCGCACCCACGCTGGTGGCCGTACTCCTTCGGGATACGTGTACACCACAATGCATACATTCCTACATTCATTCGTACATTCATACAATCCAACATACATTCCTACATACATACATACATTCCTACATACATTCATACATTCCTACATTCATACATACATACATACAAACATTCCAACATACATACATACATACATAAAAGCAGAGAGTGAGATAGAGACAGGCAGGCATCCAGTCGCCCGTACTGTGACTTTCGCCGAGTGTTGGGAATTATATTCTGTCATTTGTATTTAGCGCGTGTGATAGTCGCTGTTGAATACACGCAAGAATGGTGTTTCGAATCGTTCATTAAGATGGGTGGTGTTTAACGAAAGTTAAAAGATTACGAAGACAACTATCACAGTAGCTATAAGGAGCGGCGAGATTTTGTTTCGTAGCGCAAGCATGAGCCATAACTTACCCCTAATCCTCAGAGCATCACGTATTCACTAATTCGTACAAGAATTCGCAAGCCTTTTTCTTTATTAGCACTAGTTATCGTTGACTCTTGATGATTATGTGTACAGCAACGCAATTCCCTCGTCTTCTATTGTTCCATTTGAGGGATTTTTCTCCGTTCTTTGTAAGGGTGCTTCGCTTCAAAGTTTGATGTAGTGCCTTAAATGTGTTTGTTTTTAATCGGTATGACAGACGCGCAATTTTGTTGCTTTCCCAATTGACTTCAAAACAACGATGAAGGAACCTGTGTTTTTCTTCTTTCAGCATCAGCAAGCAGTGTCTGACAAGCCGGAAGAAGCCACATGTGGAAAACGGGGATTTTCATGTTCGCTTATATACCACATTTAAGATAACGTCGTTTGGCATGCGCTGAGAGTGCTAACGTAATTTTACTAGCTGCCTTATCCACCACTTACGCGCAATGTCGGCTGTAATTTTGCTAGGATGAAATACACTTTCTATGTAGAACGAAAATTACATTTATATATCTTATACCACGAGAGCAGTTCAAGGGAAAGTAAAACTTTTCAATGGCTGACAAGCTGTTCGCAAGGAACGCTTCTGTAGCGGACGTTTAGGTAAGGTACGTGTCGTTATTGGTGCAGCAAAGGACGACTCTGTCCAACACTTTTTACGGGGACACGTGTGTAAGAGGAGTCGTCATCATCCCGTGTAACCTGTCCTGTAGTTACCAGTGGGAGCACACTTGCCGCGGTGGTCTAGTGGTTTCGCTGCCCGACTTCTGACCCGCAGGTCGTGGGATTGAATCCCGGCAACGGCGGCTGCACTTTTGTTTGGATCAAGTATACCCAACGTCCCACGTACTCGGATTTGCCTACACGAAAAGAACCCCCAGTGGTCACAATTTCCAAACTGACATACTATGGCGCTTCCCATAATCCTGAGGCGGTATTACAACGTGAATACCACAGAATTGTTTTTAATACATTCAATGACAGAAAGAGGCTAGTTCGTTTATATTGGCTTGGCGATGCGCTTGTGGTAAAGAGGCGTTACAAGGGACAGATTACAAAGAACACGGGACACAGTGTTAACCACACTCGTTCTGTTGAAACATACATACATACATACATACATACATACATACATACATACATACATACATACATACATACATACATACATACATACATACATACATACATACATACATACATACATACATACATACATACATACATACATACATACATACATACATACATACATACATACATACATACATGCACACATACATGCACGCATACAGACAGACATGCACGCATACGTACATGCACACATACAGACAGACATGCACGCATACGTACATGCACACATACATGCACGCATACATGCACGCATACGTACATGCACGCATACATGCACGCATACATGCACGCATACATGCACGCATACATGCACGCAATACATACATACATACATACATACATACATACATACATACATACATACATACATACATACATACATACATACATACATACATACATACATAAATACATACATACATACATACGTACATACACGCAGAGAGTGAAATGGAGACAGGTAGACCATCCGTTCATCCGCACTGCGACTTTGGCTAAGTGTTGGCAAGAATATTCAGTCATTTGCGCATGCTCACCAACTGTGTAGGCAGTTCTGTGAAATCGCATTCAAGAGTTGTGCGCGAAGAGCAAGGAACAATATTCGCGGCATATGCACGGAGTGAATGACGATGAGTCATCGTTGCGCGGTCAAAGCTTAACCTTATCCTATAAGCACAGCAAAAACACGTGAAGAGCAACAAGCCATTCGAAGGCTCCGACCCCGAAGTCAGTGCCAGTGCAAAACCACGCTTTGCACAGAAAACATATTTGTTGGGGCGGGGGGGGGGGGGGAGGTAGGATCAATACAATC
Organism: Rhipicephalus microplus; assembly: GCF_013339725.1. Taxonomy (NCBI): domain Eukaryota; kingdom Metazoa; phylum Arthropoda; class Arachnida; order Ixodida; family Ixodidae; genus Rhipicephalus; species Rhipicephalus microplus. Next base: position 45,035 of record NW_023610978.1, read on the forward strand.
GACTGAGTAGCTGTAGTCGACGGCAAACAAGAACGGGGTGACTCCCGCTTTGCAAATCATCACAGGCAAAAGCATAACAGACGGCGTGACTCCGAGTGTTCGACGAAGCTACCCTTCAGGTAGCCTTGTTATTCTGATAAAGCAGAATTTGTATAGTGTTCAAGGTCGTCGTCCCCCTCCCCACGGCCTTTTACCTATACGCACAAAAAATCTGAATTAGTACCCTATCGTACGTATTTCGCGTTCAGTGCGTTGCATTAAAGTGAAGGCAGATATGAAAGCGTGGGTCCAGGCTCATGACCTGCACTGTTCAGTGAGGTGCGAGACTTTTGTGCATAAACCTCTTTGTCAGTGCTGCTGCTGTGTTAATGGCATTCCTTTGCAGCCATAAATAATCAAAAGCTACATAACTTTCATGGTCCTGTAACTGCTTTTCACAGTAAAAAAATATTCCACGAGAATGGTAAAGTTCTAATTTCTTTCATGTTGCGCTATTTTTTTCTAGTATAATAATAAAATGGATTTGCGAACCAAGGTGTCTGGTTGAATGCACGCTGAACAAGAAACCACTCATGTCTTTATTATGGCTGGCTTCAATGCAGCGCATTGTCCATTACGGAAATCAAAATGTTTCAGTTCGTGCACTGCTTTAGGAGCGCACCTGTCTCGCAACGAGCGCTTCAGTGGTGGTGATAATATAGTTTCTGCGGTTTGTCGTGTGCCGCCGAACCACAAGGCTGGTGACAGGGTTGCTGTACCGTGCCCCCAAGCAGTTGCTTCGCTGGCCTCACCTCCACAGCCGTAGGTGGCACACCTCGCATACGGTAGCACAAAGGAGTGTGGCGCACCATGTAGGCGGGCGTCGAGTGCTGAGAGCTCGGTGTCGTCATGCACGGATAGCGTGGCTGAGGTAATGGCGAAGGGGAGTAGCCAGAATGGAACGTGCTTCCTTGACACGTCCCGTACCTCCTGCTACAGGCGCAGTGGTAGTATCCTGTCGCGCTGCAGCAATCGACGACGCATAGTGGACTCGCGTCTGAGGATCTAGCCGGCGTAATCGCTGGTGCCATCGCGCTTACCAAGGGTTGTGCGTCCTGTGAGTCAGCTCGCGTGTGGGACGATAAACGTGGCATAACGGGAACTGGAACGGGAACAGGCACGGGAATCGGAAGCGGAGACGGCGGCGAAGGCATGAACATGACGGGTTGGGATCGGCGCTTTCTTTTTATGGGCACCGGGAACGGTTCTTCGAGCACAATGTTCAATTGTGTGGGTCCCGGTGGCGTCCCTTCGGTCTGCACGCTGGTGTGTGAACGCGAAGGTACAGGCGACGGTGACGTTGGTTCCTTCTTTTTCTTTCGTTTGTTTTTTAGTTTCCTGATACGTCTAACCCGCTTATGGGGTGGTGGAATCCTCAAGCTCTTCTTGTTTGGTTCGCCCACGGCCATGAAGATCACTGCGACAGCGGCCGCAGATATAATTGTTCCAAATCCAGCCAGTACAGACAGCACCATGGCCATCCAGTGCGCCAGCAAATCGTCAGTAAAAAGCGGGCACACGGACGTCATGTCCGTGTGAATGATCCTAAACGGGTAAAAGCAGTCGCCGATGACATTTTTGTCGGCCGACCCTGCTGCGGGAACGACGGCTGGCGGTTTCTCTGGCGGCTGAGGCACTTGAAACTCTATGACAGCGTCGTCCGGCTTGAAGATCGTCAGCTTGCCCTTGTCCTTTTTTGTCTGGCACGCATCCAGATTCTTTATTGGAGTCTTGCCCTTCACCGTGCACTTCTTAAATAGAGTGCTTGGTACCAGGCGACAGAAAGGATCGGGCCTGCTTGACAGTGGCCAAACCATGCGGACGCTGTTGTCCAGAATGGAGTACGAAGCGTCGCGGTACGGAGCGCACAGGTATGTGTCCGCGAGCACGCAGATGGGCAACCAGCGCGCGATCATAGGAAGTGCTACGACCATGTGAGCGCAAAGTAGCACTGTGGCCGCTATGGCTGCAAGTGCTACGACGACTGGACTCTTGCGACCCTTGGCCAGCCTAGCCATGCGCCGCCTCCAAGCGCCACATGCTAACAAAATAGAAGCGATCACTGCTACCAGCGCGAAGCCGAGAAGACCCATGTGAAGCATAGTTACGACGCCAGTCAACAGGGACTTCAGGCTCTCGTACGCCGAGAACTTATCCTCCCATCGGGAGATGTTGCCACGAAGCCACTTGATGCCAGACGTAGTTATGGATAGGCTATTGTCAAGCTCTTTCTTGTCACCTTTAGCTGCCTGGAGCATCTGCACGGTTAGAATGGTGTAGTTCTGCAGCACCTCGAAAGTCCACTCGTACGCCATTGGTATATTTTCGACGAGAGCACTGTTCATGCCGTACCACGTACTCAACATGACCAACAGACAGATGAGCTGGAGGCCGGCGAAGATCATTAAAAGTAGCTCGAATAATACCCACGATAGAAAGTCCATGGTAGCCGCGAAGCGCCTCAGGCCAAACAACGCGATAGGCAGCAGCAGGAACAGCAGGAATAGGATCAGCCCTACGAGGGCGTAGCAGATTGTGCCGATGTTGCTCACCGACGGGCTTGCCGAGTCGATGTAGCTGGCGAGTGTGCTCATGCTCCCGTCCTCGGCTAACGCACGGAACAGATCGGCGGTGACTGGGCCGTTGGTAAGGCTCGCCACGAACGAACGGCCCTTGGAGTTGAACCAGGGACTGGAGCCACCGTCCACGTACTCCAGCTCCAGAAGTACCAGAGCGGGTTTTTTCGGTGCGGTGGCTGCGGCCGGCGCTGCCATTTACGGCTGAAGACCACGACTCGCGTACTACGGCCTGCGAAGAAGGAGGCCTGGCGTATTCTTCTTTTCCTTCTTCTTCCTGCTAAATTTGTGGCTGCCGTTGGGCACGTTTGAAATGTAGCTAGAAATCAATGAAAAAAAGGCACATGCACTCTGTGGCAGCGTTGACGAAGACAAGATTCTTCGTTAAAACATTTGTTCTGGCGACAAATCGCATTCAAGAAGCTTGATTCCGCACTAATATTGACCCAATCAGCGGGTTGTTGCCACTGCAGTCACTATCATGCCTCCTAATGCTAAAGTATTTGTACATTATAAAGCTCACAAAGAAGAATGAAATCGGAAGAAAACATTTTCGAAGCGTGTGACAGGAGACTCGTATCTGCGACCCCTCCTTCCGCAGTGCGGGCGTTAGGCAATTTCAAAAAAGTTAAACACGCTTGGGCAACTCGAGCAAGGTGCCATTATTAATCCAGCATACTCACGGCGAGCTATTTGTATACAAAAAATTTCCGCTGGCTTTACGAAAAACCGAGAAGGGTTTTGACGTTTTCGCTATCACCCACAAGATGGCGCGAAGGGAGCGACGGTCCTACAATTTGTTTTACTTTGCAAACTGCCTGCGCGAAAACGTGCCCTTCTTCGGCACCAACTCGCGATGTGAAACGTCGAGAAAACAATGCATCGGACATCACTTTTATACTGAAACGGAAACTGAATGCAACATGCATCTAGCGTGTGTATTATATATATATGTGACGCTACGATGAATGGGTGACGTGGCCCGGCTCATACTCCATGTTTATTCCAATCTGACTTCTTCCTTCTCAACCTCTACTAACCATCATTTGACACGTCACACGATTCCCCCTCCCCCCGAAAGATGGCACTGGTTACAAACTATAACAAATTAAAAAGTGAATGAACAAAACAATGCCCAAATTCACAGTTTCACGTCCAGACGGAGTTCCACAATCTCACGAAATCTTCACGGCCGATTGAGCAGTCCGATGAATTTTATGACAACTCTGGTGGGCGAGGTTGACTGTTGCGTTCTGGCCAACTTAAGCACGCCTTGAACGTAGAAATGACTTATGACACAGCGATTCTCGTCATGAATGAACAAGGATCGAAGTACTTGTAGCATTTGAGAGTCGGATGTCGTAGGCACGAAGTTCTCCGTCGTAGACGCTGCTTTCTGTGTCGTGGCTGAGACAGAACGAGTGCTTGCAGCCTGCATGTGCGAGAACCGAAGCGGATGGTATGATGCCTTTGTTCCTTCATTGTACACATGGTAGCTGCACGTCTCTTTCGTGGCTTTCTGTGGTCTTCTCTCAGTTTGTTGAATCGTAGACACGGCGTTGACAACTGGTGCAGAAAACTTTGTCGACGTTGCTTTCTGCGAAGATGGCTTAGGCATCGACTTCGTCTTTGCTTCTTTAATTGGTGTTGTCTCTGATTATCTTTCAGCCACAAGTGCACTCGTGAGGAGGTTTCACTTGATCGTTGTTCTTGTTCAAGTAGCCGTTGCAGTTATTGGAGTTCGTGGAGTTGCCTTTGTTGAAATTGCTCGTCTTCTTGTGAAAGTTCGTCAGATGGGCCTCTTTCAGGACCATGAGTCTGCTTTTCTTTAGATGGTGATGTGATCAGTAGATTGTCGGTAGTTGACACTGTACTGCTAGGCTTGTCCTGCGATGAAAGCAGCGTGACAGGCTGATGAGAACGCTCCCAAGATGGTTGTGAGTCATCCTTGATTGTAAATGCTTCTGTCAGTTGACAATGCGCTGGCGTTGGTGGATTCGAAATTCCTGCAGTGCTTTGACTCACATGTGTGTTGTCACTTGACGATGAGAGCACAACAGACATGGCTTCAGGTGGTTCTGATGGCGTATGTTTTTCTTTTTGCAGCGTAGTTTGGCTGACAATGTCTGTCGAACGACCCTGGTCCGAAACGTCAGGGTAGGGGCTGGTATTGTGAGGATTCACTAGTTCGTCACGCGTGAATTCCGTCGCACGCTCGAAACCGTCTGGGCCTTGTGTGTGACACGAAGCATCAAGGAATTCGGGTGGTTCAGTAAAATGTGAAGTGTTGTGGTGCAGTGAACACGTTGAAAATGCCGATTTCATTGCTTTTGAGAAAGCCGGCTTTAGGTTTTGTCTTTTGGCGAAATGGTCTAGATTCCTTTCGGTATACGGAGGCTTTACCTTGTCTGTTCCGACATGCAAGTTACCGGTCGGTGTTCGAATGCGTGACGTTTTTTCGGAAGAGTTATATGACGGTACAATGGTGGTATATTGTCTCTGAGGTCTCACTTGGAAATTAGGCTTACTGCGGGAAGACTTTGCGTAACTGTAATGGGTGAGTTGAAAAGCCTTCCGCCGATGAGGTATGAACAGGTCTTCATAGTAATCTTTGAAACGGATGATCATTTCTTCTTTGATCTTTTTCCAAGACTCATCGTTCTCGAAGATGTGGGTGAGGTAAAATTTGATTGCCTCACCTGAGATGTAGTCAGTAAAGTTGATGACCATCTCCCGTTCCGACCATGATGCAGCGGTGGCATGGAGCTCGAACAGGTTGAACCAGTCCTGTACGGATACGTCGTCCGCTGATCCGGTGTACTTAGGGATTTCAAGGTCTTCTGATGCTGCTGTCATGATGCTTGGTGGTCTTGGTGGTCCGCGTTCGGTCACTGCGTCTCGCTGAGGTCTTCGATGATGATGGCCTGGCGATGAAGTGGTTGCGAGGTCTTCATCCTGTCGACTTGTGTGACGCTACGATGAATGGGTGACGTGGCCCGGCTCATACTCCATGTTTATTTCAATCTGACTTCTTCCTTCTCAACCTCTACTAACCATCACTTGACACGTCATATATATATATATATACCAGAAGAAGCGAACGAGCAAACGAAAAACGATGCTTTATTGCGAACGTTACGGCCGGGGACCGGCCTTCGTCAGGGCATACGTGCATATTACTTGCATATTGGTAACCGTGCATATATTGTCACGTGATCACAGAACGACCACAACGTCTGTTCACAGGAGCAGCACTGGACGTCAAGCCGAACCGAACGTTAGAGCACGAGTACACACCAACCGTCCTCTTCTTCTTTCACACCATGGCACATACTCGCATTGGCATGGCTAAACCTCGTTCCATGCCTGTGGCATTACCCCCCCCCCCTTCAAAAAAAAAAGTACCACCCCGATGACCAATGCAGATTAAAAGTTAAAGTAGTCGCGTACACGCACAAAGATACGTGAAAAAGCAGTGTCAGGTGGCTCGGAGGTAGTGTGGCTTCATCCGTGACACATGAACAATGTCGGGCTGCTGGGAACATCGAGATCGATGAGCTGTGTCTTCAAGCAGAATTTCGTAGTTGACATCTGTGAGGCGCCGTAGTACTCTATAGGGACCGAAGTAGCGGTGAAGTAACTTTTCCGAGTGGCCCCTTTTGCGAACGGGGATCCACAGCCAGACCAGATCACCGGGTTGGTAAATGTCATGGCAATGACGGGAGTTGTACCTCTGCGAGTCGATTCGTTGTTGTTTTCGGATCCGCTTGAGTGCAAGCTGGCGGGCCGCGTCGGCGAGCCGGAGAAAGTCGTTCACATCAGTAGTAATATCGGTCGTGTCAGGCAACAGCATGGCATCAAGCATCGTAATTGCTTCTCGGCCGTGAAGCAACCGGAATTGAGTGAAACCCGTAGTCTCTTGAACCGCAGTGTTGTAAGCGAACGTTACGTATGGCAAAATTGCATCCCAGTTCTTGTGATTACGGTCGACGTACATAGATAGCATGTCAGCGAGCGCCTTGTTTAATCTCTCCGTCAGACCGTTGGTTTGTGGATGGTATGCGGTTGTTTTGCGATGAGCTGTTCCACTAAGTCTCGTGACGTCTTGCATCAACTGGGCTGTAAAGGCTGTTCCACGGTCAGTGATAAGAACTGTTGGCGCTCCATGGCGGAGGACGATGTTGTTGATAAAAAAATACGCAACCTCATTGGCGGTGCCTCGTTGTAGGGCTTTCGTTTCGCAGTACCTCGTTAAATAGTCAGTAGCGACTACGATCCAGCGGTTGCCATCATGTGACTTCGGGAAGGGCCCAAGCAAGTCCATGCCGATTTGTTCAAACGGTTGTGACGGGGGTGCAACAGGCTGTAAAAAACCAGCAGGGCGCACAGGTGGGGCTTTACGGCGCTGGCACTGATTGCATGTTTTAACGTAATGCTTGAGACCCTGGGTGAGCTTTGGCCAGTAGTAGCGAGTCCAAATCCGGGCAAGGGTACGTGCGAATCCTAGGTGGCCGGAGGAAGGCTCGTCGTGGCAGGCAGATGAAATGTCAGCACGTAGCCCTGGTGGAATGACGAGGAGGTACTCAGTCGCATAAGGTTCGAAGTTCTTTTTGTAGACGATGTCGTTGCGGAGACAAAATGACCCTGAACGTGCAAATGTCGATGGTGGACTCGAGCTGCGACCTTTAAGGTATTTGATAAGTTGTTGGATCTCTGAATCATTCCACTGTTGTTGGGCCAAGTCAGATTCACTGACTGCACAAAGAAATGGCCATCGGTATCATCGTTCCCCGATGTCGTCGCGAGGGGTGCGCGCGAAAGGCAATCAGCATCAGTGTGCCTGCGGCCCGACTTGTAGACGACTGTAACCTCAAATTCTTGAAGGCGTAAGCTCCACCTCGCGAGGCGCCCTGAAGGGTCCTTGAGATTGGCCAGCCAACAGAGGGCATGATGGTCCGTAACTACTCTGAATGGACGGCCATACAGATACGGTCGGAACTTTGTTATCGCCCAAATAACAGCAAGACATTCCTTCTCCGTGGTCGAGTAGTTAGTTTCCGCAGATGACAAAATGCGGCTAGCATAAGCGATGGGACGTTCAGCGCCGTCTTGCCACTGGACGAGTACTGCACCAAGACCGATGTTGCTTGCGTCAGTGTGAAGTTCGGTGGTGGCATCTTCATCAAAGTGTCCTAGTAAGGGTTCACTCTTAAGGCACTGCTGAAGCTGGGAAAAAGCGGCTCTCTGCTTTGGACCCCACACAAAAGGAGTATCCTCCTTCGTTAAACGGGTAAGGGGTTCAGCGATGTTGGCAAAGCTCTGGACAAAGCGCCTGTAGTAGGCGCAGAGACCCAAAAACCGGCGCAAATCCCGTTTCTTCGAAGGTGGAGGAAATGCAGCAACAGCCATGGTCTTTTCTGGGTCTGGTCTAATGCCATCGTGACTGATGGCATTAGTTCTTCGTAGCCGAAAGTTCTTCGTAGCCGAAATGACACTTCTCCGATTTTAGAGATAGGCCTGCGGATCGAATAGCGACGAAGACGGACTGAAGTCGTTGTAAATGTTGCTCAAATGTTTTGGAAAAAACAACGACGTCGTCTAAATACACGAGGCAGGATTCCCACTTCAGACCGGACAGGGCGGTGTCCATCATCCTTTGGAACGTTGCCGGTGCAGAGCACAATCCAAATGGTAACACTTTGAATTCGTAGAGGCCATCGGGAGTTATGAATGCTGTTTTTTCCCTGTCACGTTCATCGACCTCAATCTGCCAGTAGCCGCTGCGTAAATCCATTGAGGAAAAATATCGGGCATGTCGAAGTCGGATGTCGGCAGGCAAATCGGGGGAGGGTCTTGTAACGGTCGATCAACAGCGGCCTCACCCCCAGAGGTCGCTGTTCTTAGTTTCCCCGGCGCGGGCTTGTGGATCTAGGTGATCTTCCTGCAAGGACGTCCGCAAAGGTTGATTGTTGGCCAGGTGACGTGGAACGCCGTGGAGATGGTGAGCGGGATTGGCGACGCAGAAGGGTTGAGAATCGTTGGCTTGCCAAGTATTCGGCGATAGCACGGGGCCGCTCACCATCTCTGGGTCGACGAGCATCCGGACGAAAGCCGGGAAGACCCATGTGCCTGTAGGTGCACTCACGGCAGATGTGGCCTGGTTCACCACAGTGATAACATAGAGGCCGGTTGTCGGGAGCACGCCATACACTGGATTTTCGTGTAAGGGGTGGGTTGCCGTACTGCGGTGGTCCCGAGTAGAACGACGGTGCCGTCTGCAGGGTGGATGGACGGGACGGATAGCCAACAGCCGGTGCAGGAGTACGCAGTGCTTCCGCGTACGTTAATAGCGGAGCTTCGGCTGGACGCGGGGCCGTCATGGGTTGGACTTCGGCTGCACGCAGAGTCGTCATGGGGTGCACCAGCTGGCGGACCTCTTCACGAACGACATCCGTTAAAGCAGCAACATGGGGCGGAGAAGACACCACGTGCAGCTTTTGCAGCTCCTCACGCACAATACTGCGCACGAGCTCCGTCAGGTCTTTTACAGTCGTGACGTCAGGTGTTTGTAGGGCCGACGACACTGACGAAAGACTGCCAGGACGTTCATACTGGTACGAATGCTGCCTTAGCATTCTCTCCATTGTCGTGGCTTCACGAAGGAAATCCTCTACAGTGCCGGGAGGGTTCCGCACTAATCCCGCGAACAGCTGCTCCTTCACTCCCCGCATTAGGAGGCGCACCTTCTTTTCTTCCGTCATTGAAGAATCGGCTCGCCTGAACAGCCGCGTCATGTCCTCAACGAACATGGCAACACTCTCGTTCGGACGCTGGTTTCGGGAATTGAGGAGCCGTTCCGCTTGCTCCTTTCGGTCAGAGCTTCAGAAAGTATTTCGCAACTGGTTGCAAAACTCCGGCCAGGTTGTCATAGTGGCTTCATGGTTTTCGAACCAAGTGCGCGCAGAGTTCTCGAGATAAAAGTAGACGTACCGAAGCTTTCGCTGCTCGCTTCACTCGTTGACGCTGCCGCAACAGTTGTAGTCGTCGAGCCAGTCGTCGACGTCCTCATAAGGGTCACCGTGGAACGGCTTCGAAGTACGCGGGACGTTGAAGAACCGTGGAAGAGGCAGCGTTGATGTTTCTTGGGTTTGCGTTCCCGCACTAGCCATAGTACTGCCGAGTTGGGGAAATGGTCCGAATTCAGGAGCTGGGCCTAGTTGTCGCCTGCTACGTAGTAGGTCAGCTGGTTCTTCCAAGTCGCGGCTAGTGTCGGGACCTTGCTGCTGATTGCAGTGCATACAACACTACCCAGCACCTCCACCAGAAAATGTCACGTGATCACAGAACGACCACAACGTCTGCTCACAGGAGCAGCACTGGACGTCGAGCCGAACCGAACGTTAGAGCACGAGTACACACCAACCGTCCTCTTCTTCTTTCACACCATGGCGCATACTCGCATTGGCATGGCTAAACCTCGTTCCATGCCTGTGGCAATATAGTATACCGTGTATACCGTGTATATATATACCGTGTATATATATACCGTGTATATATGTATCCCGTGTATATATAGTATACCGTGCATATTGGTAATATGCACGTATGTCATGACGAAGGCCGGTCTCCGGCCGTAACGTTGGCAATAAAGCATCGTTTTTCGTTTGCTCGTTCGCTTCTTCTGGTGACTTATAACTCGACCGGAATCCAGGAAGACTTTCAAAAAATATATATATATATATATATATATATATATATATATATATATATATATATATATATATATATATATATATATATATATGTTAGAACAATGTCTATTAGCTACTGATTCCGATGTATACTGTGGGACCAGATGCTACGCAAAGCAGGCGGCGTACGAGAGACGCAAGTAATGATATTGCTGTAAAGATATGTCATTCATGTTCGTCATGCACTCATGTCTTGTGTTAGTAAATGTGGTCTAAAAAAGGCCGACCCCACGTCCACGCGAGGAAGATAGGGAGAATTATTTTAATTTAGAGCTGGAGATGTTTTTGTGGCTTTTCACCTGACATCCTACTCCAGGTACCAGGAGTAATCAGTGGTAAACACAGAACACATACAGTGACACACATTCACTACACTATTTAGAACGTTTCGTTCAAGCTTGTTGCCAGCAAGAATGATACTTTCGCTTTCGTGACTTATAACGTGCTGAAGCGGTTTTGTCATGGGCCTAGAATAACTGACAACTTCTAGTTTGAGTGCCGCTGTAGTTTTTAGCAGTTTCCTAAAATTACCCAGACAGGACTCCGGTGCTGCGATCGTTCAGCGACCATAGGAATGATGGGTAGTACACAGATTTGCCCCGCCGCGGTGGTCTAGTGGCTAAGGTCCTCGGCTGCTGACCCGCAGGTCGCGGGTTCGAATCCCGGCTGTGGCGGCTGCATTTCCCATGGAGGCGGAAATGGTGTAGGCCCGTGGGCTCAGATTCGGTTGCACGTTAAAGAACCCCAGGTGGTCGAAATGTCCTGAGCCCTCCACTACGGCGTCTCTCATTATCATATGGTGGTTTTGGGACGTTAAGCCCCACATATCAATCAATTAGTACACAGAATTGCCTAGTCTTCGTAATTGTGGCTTCGTTTATTGCTGGTTTCGGTTTCGTTTTGAAGGAAAGAACGAATCCTTTTGAACTTCGTGACCCTATTTGAAAAGGTAAGCCTAAAGAATAAGGCAGTGAAGTGCAACCACTGAATATTTGCTGAGTTTTGTTTCGGGAGAAAGCAGCTCGAAGCCACACGAGCACACACGGAGCCAGAAGCAGGCCAGCAGTATGAAGATTAGACAAATACGTATACTACCCATCCTTCCCATGCTCGCTGAAGCGCTGTGTGCTGCAGCTCCCATAGACACTATCGCCAGAGTTGTATGTCAGGAAACTCTATGGTTTTAAGGCCATCATCAGCGACTGTCTCTCTGATCCGTATTTCGCACGGCGGCAAAATCATGATTTTTGTGACCTGCGTGTAGTGATTTTCAGGTCTGTGCTTGCAATTGAGGTTCCTCCGCGGCCGGGTTTTAGAGGCGTGCAGGTGTTCCTGCGCACTTATCCAACAGTTACGTCTTGACACACTGACTGCTTTTTCAGTCGTTTCTTCCCTGTGCATCTCAAGACTGGAACCACTTTCTCTCAAGTGTTACGAACATCTCTGATGGCAGGGTTATCCGCGAAACGTTAGTTAATGCTGTATAGTCTGGTGAATTATCCACTCTTATTTGCTTACTTTCCTTTCGTACTGTTTCAGTAAATTAACTATACTTGTATGTATCACGCGGAAAAACATTGCGCTAGCTGAGTGCACTGCACTTTTTTGTTCTGTATACTTCATTTATTAAGGCCAAAGCTCTAAATGCCCCATCGAACGTGAACATTGACCATCGGCGTCCCGCTTTGGCGCTCCTGGAGTCAACAGATGCAAACAATCATCGTCACCCCTTTATGACTTCAGCATAAGATGTCATCGTGACGTCACAGATCGATATCAGGGGTGTCAATATGACGTCATTTGCCAAGTCGCTGACGTAATCGCATTACATAATGGCTTATTCAAAGGACGGGTGATCACGGAGGCAGTACAACGCCCGACAAGGGCCCTCCGATCTTGGAGGCAGTGCGAAACCACTTTGGCTGCGGAAATCTTTCGATGGGTGGCGGTGCAGCATCAATACATCGACTGAGAAGAAAGAAATAGTGGCTTTCGTTTTCGAGTCGTCTTCTGTAAATGCGTTCATGTAAACACTCTCATATTTAGTGATTTTTGACCTCGATTGTAGTACAAATGGATAAGTATATAAATAAGTAAATAAATAAATAAATACTGGTACTTCGCTTGACATGACCGACTTGCTAAGCGAGAATGTCGTTTAAAAATTAGAAGAACAAGAATCAGCCTGCGATTTGTTGTATTTTTGTATGTTCATGAACTGCAAATAAATCGTTCCGTCACGCGAACCGTCAAAATCCGGTTGTTTCAGCCTGGAAAAAGATTGCAGCAAGCAAAGATATCTCCTTCGCTTTGCCACCCTAATCATTAACGAAAGGACAGCGTGTAAGGAACATTTGCAGAAGGTAACTCGAATGGTTTCAGAGTATAAAGAAGGGGTGTTAACGTTGACGAGAAGACGCTGACGGCAGCAATGGACCCCTAATACGCATGAGCATCACGTCGGATGCCGAATTTCCACTGTGGCGACGACCAAAGCTGTATGATAACAGCCGCGCCCGGAGCATTCTGGTCACGGAGGTCTAATCATTACGCCGAAGACAGTTGAAAACAAAATGCAAGGTAAACGCAGCCTATTTATTTGCCCACTTCAACTGGGAGTAGTGATCATCGTCACACCTTGTCTCCGCAAAAGTACTACTGCCACGGTCCACTTCAACTTTACCTTTATTTGGAGTAAACCTAAACAAAACATCGCGCCAATAGGCATTGATTGCAATGGCGGGCAGCGCACAGAATACATGGACTAAATTGGAGCAGAACGAAAAATTCAGGGTGCCTTCTTCTATCGGAAAAAAAAGGGCGGGGGCGGGGGGTCTGGCGCACTGAGTTTCTTTTCTTTCTTTCTTTCTTCTTTCTTTCTTTCTTTCTTTCTTTCTTTCTTTCTTTATTTTCTTTCTTTCTTTCTTTCTTTCTTTCTTTCTTCCTTTCTTTCTTTCTTTGTTCTTTCTTTCTGTCCTTCTTTCTTCCTTTCTTTCATTCTTTCTTTCATTCTTTCTTTTTGCTTCTTTCCCTTCTCTCTTTCCTTCTGTCGCTCTTGCTCTTTCTCTATATTTCGTTATTTCTTTCGTTTTTTTTCCTGTCGCACGGTGCAATGCTCCCTCTTAAATGTTTCTTTCCTCTATGCCGGTAATTCAACCAAGAATGTTTTTAAAAAAATTTTTTTAAACCTCCTTGAATTCAACCGACATCCACGTGCTTACGACCGCAAACCTTCAGTTGCTACAGGTAGCAACGAATATGCCACGCTGTGATCTTTAAGCAACGATCAAGTGCGGCAAAGTAAAATGACAAGTGGCTGCAATGAAAGAACCGGTGGCCATATCACAGTCGGCTGATTGTCAACAAGTAGATGACTGAGAGAGCACGACTCATTTCAAAATCACGCATACGAATGCGCGTGTGACAAGTGCACCTTTTAGGGGTGCATTTCATCACGTGAGCCAGCACTTTCTTCTCATTACGGCGTGTACAAATTTTGTAGATATAACAGTTTTGTTGCGTCGAATCGCGCTTTTCTTCACTCCTCTGTCTGCGCACGGGACGGCTCTATGCTCTCCCATAGTAGAGAATTTTTTTTTTACATCCCGAGCTTTTATGAGATCACTTTTCGGGTCACGCGCAGTCGTTGTCTGCCGCCGCCGCCGGTGTTCTCAGCCACATCACACGAAAATAGGAAAAAACCTTGCATCAATGACACAGTAAGGCTTAAAACCAGGTCCGCTGGGTACCAGCCCAATATTCTACCACAGAGTTACGCCGGTGCTTGTAACTTGTTGTCAAACTTGCCTTAGGCGGGCATGACCTAGCACCAATGGCACAGTGAGGCTCGACCCCGGGTGCACTGGGTGCTACCCCAGTATTCTACCACTGTGCTACCCCAGTATTCTACCACTGAGCTACACCGGTGCTTGTGACTTGTTGTCAAACTTGACTTAGGCAGGCTTGATGTCGAGAAAGCAATCGCGTTTATACGACTTATAAAGCGTTTTACAACAGCGAAAGAACAACCGGTCGTCGTACAATGCCAATAGCGTAACGAGTTGGCCGTCCAATGCTCCAAACCATCACAAAAGCTTGTTCTTGTTCCCCTATTAACTGTGGCACATACCCTATTCAGCCATAATTCCTCATCTTCATCAGCCACTGCATGGACCATTCCTTGCAAGTGTTTATATTCCTTGCAAGTGTTTAAAGGATACCACGCTTCTCAGAAGAATGACGAAAAGTAGCATAGCGAATGCCGGCCTATTACCCAAAGGTTTAATATTAACGGCCTAGTGGGTACCAAGCAAGTGTGCTTGTAGTAGTTACCCAATGAGTGTTTTGAAAAGGCTCTGAAAGGTAGCCCTTTTAGCTTTCGCTGTGACTGTGCTGCGCCTACCACGCAGGCCTGGTGTTTTTTTTTTTTGTCAACACGGTCTCATCAAGTGTGAGGGCCAGGAGATGGCTTTATGCTTTCCCATAGCAGAGTACCATAGCAGAGTACACGGTATTATTCCTCTGGTTCGAATGAATTGCTTCTCCTTCGTGAACTCGTTCACGGTGAAATTTTTCTCAACACAGCCTCATCAAGTGTGAGGCCCACGGGATGGCTTTAGTACCCGGTACTGTAAATCGTTAAGCACTTTTTCTTAACACACTTTGAAGATATGTCGCTAAGAATTCATGAAGACATTGTCCTGGTGTGACTGCAGCAGAGCACCAAGTTTGGCTTGTTGGTCGAAGTTCATTCTTCAAGGGTACAATTGAGCTAAAACCAAGGAGGTTTGAAAAAATTGCTGGAGTGGAACTTCCTACCCACGAGTCATGCCGTGCCAATCATAAGATGGTGGCTGTGGCAGCCATCTTACTAGGGGCATGATGAGCTAGTTGCGTTCAGCGATTGAGAAGCAGCGTTTTCCTCGCACACCGTACGAGTTTAACGTGGCAACCTTTTCGGGCCAGATAGTGCTCAAAGCGGGTTTTTATGTTACTAGTTGTCTTTATTAAGCCTAGAATTCAAGGCAAAATGTATTCCAGATTAAGTAACCAATACTAGCCTCTGCGGACTACTTCTTCGTAATAAACTATCTGTTAATATATAATTAACATAGCCTTTATACTGACATATTAAAGCCACTTGATGTCTAAGTAGGCATTACCAGAAAATAGCATGTTTCTGACGTCTTTGGAAGGCAAAGCTTGTTTCACTACTGCTGGCAAAGCATTGCAGGAGCTTCCACTCCATAATTTTTTTAAACCTCCTTGGATTGCACACATCCCCTTACGTCTCCCCTCTTCTGAAAGCTTTCTGCATTCAACGCTGTTTGACACTGTGCACGTGATCGTCGGCATTGGAAGCTTTATGCACCTTCCTTAGTCTTGCATAGCCTGCGTGATCGGCCTACCTTTAACTAAACGAGGACGTCACGTCCCGACGTCATACTGCGAAATCGCCTAATGTTACGTCATATTGACAGCCTCAAACTTTGGCAGTTTTAGCCAAAGGGATGACAATGCGACATGGTGCCCTCATCCTGTGATGACCCTTTTTGCCATAACTGCGAAATTGCCTAATGTTACGTCATATTGACGTCTCGAATTCTGGCGGTATTAGCCAAAAGGGTTGACGATGCGACATGGTCCAATCATACCATGATGATTTTTTTTTTGCCACCAGTTCTGCTGATGCCGACATTTCAGGACACCACAACTGCCAACGTCCTGTTTCGCATTTTCAAGAGGCATTTAAAATTTTCGCCCAACTTTGAATAAAAGTAATACTAGGTTTCACATCCCAAAAGCACGATAGCATTATAAGAGACGCCGTGGTTGACCGCTCCGGATATTTCAACCATTTGGTGTTCTTGAACGTCCATAGATATCGCACAGTACACTGGCTTCAAGCATTTCGCGTCCATTCAAACGTGACCATCATGACTGCGATCGAACTCGTGACATTCGGGTCAGCAGCCGTGCACCAAAACCGCTACACCACCGAGGCAGACTCACTTAATGCAAAAATCTTGTAAAAATATAATAGATCTGGTTGTAAATTTTCGCTTCTGGTTCATGTTTAGGATTATACTGGGCGCATAAGATATTGGAGCATGGTTTTACTCAAAATAAAGGGCAAATAAATGTCTTGATAGTCGATGAGAATTGTTTGAAATAGTTTATTTTGAAAGAGCTTATAGATTTCTTTTCTTAACAGCTGGGATTGTTGCAGCACACAATGGAGCGATTCGCAAACATGCATTTTTTTGTTCTACATAGCTTCTAAGATACGCTTAAGCGCAGCAC
This sequence comes from Rhipicephalus microplus, assembly GCF_013339725.1. Taxonomy (NCBI): domain Eukaryota; kingdom Metazoa; phylum Arthropoda; class Arachnida; order Ixodida; family Ixodidae; genus Rhipicephalus; species Rhipicephalus microplus. The sequence goes on from NW_023610978.1 coordinate 61,704, forward strand.
CGAAATACAAACTTAATCCAAGGAACGGCACGGCACACAAACGTGAAGATGCGCGTAGCAGTACCCCAAAATAAAGGGTTAACCGGGCCTCATTTTTTTTAGTTGAAATCACGTTTTCTCGAAGGGTTCTTCAAATTTCTGTATGCAGAGATATTTTACATGTAAAAATAGCTATAGCATCGTGACACCACCACCAAGCATGCTTAAGCCGATCCTACGCGGCAATCACAATACCACAGCATTGTCACAAAAGAAAACACAACGAATACGCTTTTATGGGGCTGTGCACACAAATTTATTACTCTGAATCAAGGTTTAAGAGAAGCGTTTCCACGTTTAAGAAATCGTCTAGTAGGAATATTGAAGCTGTTCGTACGTCTATCCGTGACACGCTGGTTTCAAAAGGATGTTATCTGAAAATAAATAAATAATGAGTCATAATGAGCAACTTTTCTCGCAGTTATTTTCATATGCACCTGCACTGGCGTTACATTCCTAATTGCTGCCTACAAATACTGACGAGAAAATGTATTTTTTGGAACAGAAAGGCGGCTCTAGACCCACTGTTTGAAAAGTTCTCTTCAGCACTGAGGGGGCTACAGGCTACAGCCAATAGGAAGGGCAGTTAGCCCCTTTACATGCATACATTCGCGCAATGTCATCTGCTCGACGTCTTCACGACGTCTGCTCGCCGAATCGTCTATGCATGCTCATTGCAGATAAGGCTAGTTCATCAACATAAAAATACAGTGAAACTGTGGTCAAGCAGGCACAACAGGCACACAAGCAGGAACAAGCAGGAACAAGTGGGCACAATGAGAACTTAAACCGTGCATTTCTTGTTCTACTGAAGATCGGTAGAAGTTCATGTAAGTGGTTCTTAAAAGAGAGAAAAGAAGATAAAAGTGAGCCCCGTAATTGTTTACATCATAGTGCGACACCTGAACGGTGACTCACGAGGGATGGGGGTAAGGATGTATTAAAAGGGATAGGGAGGATTAAAGGGATAGGGATGGAGATAGGGCAGGGACAGAGAGACCCACATACGGATATAAGGAAAAGACAGGAAAGATGAACACGGTCGCAAGAGTCGAGGACGGGGTACCACTCAGCGAGAGCTCTTGTCGCCGTCAGGAGATGGTGTAGGGCGAGCCAGTCGGCCAGAGCTGCGCTGTCGTCGGATATCGCAGGAACCCGACCGGTTGGCACAAAATCCAGCGAGCGAGCCCGTAGACGTTCATGCCGGCGGAATACTTCCCTTTGTGGCTGTTTCTCTCCGACGCTGTTCGTGCCTCTCGTATGAGTGCTTCCTCATCGACGCGTTCCGTCGCATCTTCCGCTGCAACTCTTCTATCCTCTCTTCTTCGTTTCCACTGAAGGAGGATCCGACGAGCGCGAGACGCTGTACGCCAAGTTGCAAGTCCGTTGTAGAATCAGCGTTCTTAGGCCCGTATTCACAAACCAGCCTCGGCCTTACCTCACGTTTTCCCCAACTTCCTGCGTTCTTTTATGCCTGCGAGTCCACAGCGAACGTCCGTGCCTCTGAAAAAGGCAATCTGTGTCAAGGCCAGCCCGCCTGACGCGAACAACTCAACGGCGTAAACACTCGCGGCATCTTTCTGGCACGCACGTGCAGTGAGTCAGCGCAGCCAGCGAGCCCGTCGAGTAAACAACTGGCGTCTTCCTGTCTGGGGGGCGGCTGAAGCAATGCGCGGCGACGTCACTGGTCCTTGGGTGCAGCCACCTGCAGCGCAGCCTCTCCAGATTCGATGAGAAAGAAGGACGCGGCCCAGCGGCGACCTCATTGGAGGATTCTCACATCGCGACCAGCGGCGCTTCTGGTTGGACATTCGGGTTGGACCCGGTGCATATAAAACAAGCCCTGCAGCGCGTCGAGGAGACCCCTTTGACAGCAGACCCTTTTGAGAGTAGAGCTATGAGTTAGAGAGAAGAGCTCGGCTCTTCGCGTCTCTGTCGGCTCCAGTGCCGAATTTGTAACGCCTGTGTATATATGCTGTACATAAACCTTGTTTAACTCACCGTCGTCTCGTCCGCTCGTCTATCAGCTCTGCGCAGAAGCAGTCGCGAGCTGAGAAACCTACGCTACTAAACGGCTGGTGACCTTCCCGGTGGAATTCGAAGCAGTGGCGCCTTCGGGACCGTGTTGGGGTCGCCGTCTTTCGAAACAGTGGTTGCAGCGGTGAGATTCGTAACGCCCTTCGTAACGTCGTCGGAGGTGCGCGTCGCAACAGTGGTGGCAGCGGTGTTATTTCGAGGCGCCCTTCGTAACGTCGTCGGAGGTGCGCGTCGCAACAGTGGTTGGCAGATGCGGGATCGGCCGGCATCAGCGACATCGATGCCGTGAGTGCCTGATGTTTTCCCCTCAGTTCACCAGACTACTCTAGCTCAGGTTGTAGTAGTTTAGAGAAAAGCTGTGTGAAGCATTAGAGTGAGGTTTGATCGTTTCAAGCCAAGTCGAAGCGCTTTGAACTAAAGTTAATGCGGAGGGTGTAAACACGGGAGTGTGAAAAATTGCTTGCGCGTCTTGCTAGTAGGCTTATAGTGGGTACGGCAAGTAGATTCTTAACAGGGGCAAACAGCAAGAGGCTAGTGTGAACGATGGAGAACCTTAATGTGAAGGAACTCATCGAAATTTGTGAGGAACTCGGCATTACTTTAGGCCGTGCGAAACGAAAGCAAGCGATCCTTGAGATCATGAGAGATGAAGGAGTTTCGGCTGAGGAAGTCGATGAGGCCTGGGAGGATATAAAGCACGCCGCGAAGAGGCTGAAAGGCGAGAAGTAGAAGCTCGCGAACGTGAAGAAGCTGAAAGGCGAGAACGCCATGAGGAGGCCGAGAGGCAGGAGCGCCTTGAGTTGAAACGAATTGAATTGGCAATCCTACAGTGTTCGCAGGCGCCTAGCGTAGCTTCTGCGACAGTTCAGGTCAGCGGTCAGAGAATTCGCGACCAACTGCCACCGTTCGTAGTAGGCGAGGACATGGCGAAGTATCTCGTCATGTTTGAACACGTCTGTGAGCGAAACGCTTTGGAGCGGTCTCTTTGGGCGCAGAACCTGTTAGCTCTTCTTCCCGGCGAAGTGTCCGATGAGATAACTTGCTTGACGAGTAAAGCGTTTGAGAGCTATGACGAGGTTAAGGAAGTGCTCTTGAGACGTTATAAGTTGTCACCCGAGGCTTTCAGGCAAAGGTTCCGGTATGCTAAAAAGGGGAATGAGTCACACGTTGACTTCGCGTTTCGTCTTAAAGCCGATTTAATTGAATGGCTCAAGGGCGAAGGTGTTTATGACGACCGCGATAAAGTGGTGGAATGCGTTGCATTGGAGCAATTCTACCGCTCCATCGAGGAGGATGTCAAACTTTGGCAGTAGGACAAACTTGGTGAAGTACAGCTAAACAAGGCAGCAGAGTTAGCTGAGGAGTATTATACTCGCCGAAAGTTGCATAGCAGGGCAGTGCGCGTTGAAAAGGATGAAAGGAAAGAGGGCTTTTTAAGGAAACCTGATCAACGGAAACCCGCTCCGCACCGTAATTTCAAGAAGGACCCGTCTCTTACGAAGGACACTGTGGGGGAAGGGCAAACGGAAGCGGAGAAATCGAGTGAGGTTTCTAAACAACGCACTGATACCACATGGGCGTTTGAATCACGGAAGCCACTAATCTGCTACAACTGCAAAAAGGAAGGGCACATCGCGACAAACTGTAAGCAAAAGTTTGCTTTTGCAACAATCCGAGAATCGGAAAAGAACATGCGGTTGTTGGAGCCGTACATCCAAGGAATTAGTGTGTATGGGCAAACGTGTCGAGCACATCGTGACTCAGCGGCAACCATGGATGTTGTCCATCCTTCATTGGTGTCTCCGAATGACTTTACAGCAGAATGCGCGTGGATCAGGCAAGTCGCCGAAGAGCAGAGTGCTTGTTTACCAATCGCCACGGTTGTCATCGAAGGCCCGTTCGGTAAGCTTTGCACCGAAGCGGCTGTGTCTGCCGCGCTTCCCGATCGTTTTCCTTATCTTTTCTCTAACAACTCAGAGCAGCTTCTCAAAGAACAAGGTAAATCGTTCTTCCCCAACTTAGCGTACATGGCCCTCACGCGATCGCAAGCGCGGAAGCTTTCGCCGGAGCTTGATCTTGTTCAATGCGGTGAACTCTCAAGTGACCTTGTCGGCGGGTCGACGGAACCTCAGAGAGGAAATTTTCCGTGTGAGTCATGTGAGCAGTCACTCGAGCGGCCCGTCGCCGAAGCGACCGGCGCGGCTTCCGTAGCAGGGGGAGACGACATGGCGCCATTGAGTCAGAGCGAGGGGAGTGCAACGCTCTCGCCTGTAGCGGAAAGTTGGAGTGAGCTGTCGAGGGTTGATTGAGAAACGCCCATTCAAGAGCAGCGTGCGGACCTCTCAATTAAAGCGCTAGGGGAAAGCCACATGAAGGCTTCACAAATATTGTCGAAGAAGTACTACGACAAATCGGCGAAGAAGCGCGCTTTTGAAGTAGGAAGTCAGGTATTGCTGCTGCGGCCGTCCAAAAAGAACAAGCTTGAGATTCATTGGGAAGGGCCCGCCAAAGTAATATCTGAGCTTTCCGATACAAATTATGAATTGAAATAGGAAGGCAGCCAAACAAAATTTACCACAGTAACTTGAAAGCAGTCGTAAATCAGCTGTTGAATGCTTCAGAGGAAGAGGGAGCAGAAATTTTGAGTTCTAGTGATATAATCGAAAGGGGATCGGAGGTAACCTTGGAGCAGTTGAACCTAGAGCCTAGCTTAAGTGAAGTCCAGAAGGAGGACCTGAGAAAGATTGTTTCCGAGTTTGGAGACGTGTTTTCAGACCGCCCCGGAAACACGAGGGTGATCGAACACCATATCGAGCTATGCGGTGAGGAGTCAATCCGTAGCAAGCCGTATCGTTGTTCCCCTGTGCAACGTCGCAAGTGTGAGCCGCTCTTGGTACCGCATAGGTATCGTCGCCTAAAAGTGACCGGTTACTGAGTTGGAGCGTGATTCTCCGACAGCACAACTTCGACGTGCGCTAAATAAAAAAAGGAAAGCTATACGCTAATGCAGGTGCATTGAGCCGTGCGTTTAGTTAGTACTTTCTCCACCTTTCGGTTTCTCGCTGGCGATTCGGGGCAAAATTTTGACCTCATCACGACATTAGCTGAGCGCTCTCGTCCAGAGTGAGCTCAAGGGGCCAACTTTGTTGTATTCTACTTCGTTACGTTGTTGTACGTAAAAAAAATTGAGCTCTCATTTTAAGAGTCTTGTGTCCCACATGTGCCTCTTGATGTAGAGGGAACGAAATTCCGATAGACACGTAGCTAGGTATATGTGTACTATACTTTGTCTGGTGTTCTGTCGGGTGACCGAGGGCACTTGCTTGTGTCGTGTGTTGTCTGTTGTCGAACCGTTCTTGGCAAGTTGCAGAACCATCGCATCGACAAGTGCTGAAACCAAAGATTGTCAGAAGAGACGAGCGAAGCTGGTCGACAATTTGTGGCGACAAGCCAGTGGAGCTGGGATCCGTCCTCAAGAATGGGATGTGTTCCCGGAACGGAGCCTGGATCTGAATTCTCCCCATGGCCCTGGAGGCGAACCTGGAGGGACCTGGCGAACGAGCGCGCCTGACATCCGAGCCACGTGGAAGCAGCTCGTCTTTTCGGCGCATTGTCTGGCGGCGGGGGTGCTGTTATGCCTGCGAGTCCACAGCGAACGTCCGTGCCTCTGAAAAAGGCAATTTGTGTCAAGGCCAGCCCGCCTGACGCGAACCACTCAACGGCGTAAACACTCGCGGCGCCTTTCTGGCGCACACGTGTAGTGAGTCAGCGCAGCCAGCGAGCCCGTCGAGTAAACAACTGGCGTCTTCCTGTCTGGGGGGCGCCTGACGCAATGCGTGGCGACGTCACTCGTCCTTCAGTGCAGCCACCTGCAGCGCAGCCTCTCCAGATTCGATGAGAGAGAAGGACGCGGCCCAGCGGCGACCTCATTGGAGGATTCTGACCTCGCGACCAGCGGCGCTTCTGGTTGGACATTCGGGTTGGACCCGGTGCATATAAAAGAAGCCCTGCGGCGCGTCGAGGAGACCCCTTTGACAGCAGACCCTTTTGAGAGTAGAGCTATGTGTTAGAGAGAAGAGCTCGGCTCTTCGCGTCTCTGTCGGCCCCAGTGCCGAATTTGTAACACCTCTGTATATATGCTGTACATAAACCTTGTTTAACTCACCGTCGTCTCGTCCGATCGTCTATCAGCTCTGCGCAGAACCAGTCGCGAGCTGAGAAACCCACGCTACTAAACGGCTGGTGACCTTCCCGGTGGAATTCGAAGCAGTGGCGCCTTCAGGACCGCGTTGGGGTCGCCGTTTTTCGAAACAGTGGTTGCAGCGGTGAGATTCGTAGCGCCTTTCGTAACGTCGTCGGAGGTGCGCGTCGCAACAGTGGTGGCAGCGGTGTTATTTCGAGGCGCCCTTCGTAACGTCGTCGGAGGTGCGCGTCGCAACAGTTCTCTACATGCGTTATAAAGAACCAAAAAATGGTAACAGGGTAAAAGATATGGACAAGACTGGTTTACGTATACTGGTCCAATTTGTTTATCATGTTGAATAAAGGTTTAAAACCGATAACGAAAAATTGAGGAAAGTATGAGCTTGGTTTGTGAATACGGGCCTTTGTCTGGTGATGCAGCCCAAACAATGCCTTAGAAAGTTAGTCAACCCTGTCAGTTTTAAGGCATTGGTTTATCTGGGACTATGTTTTGTGAGGCAAGAGTGTGGTTTTCTTACACCCCATAGCTCTGGTAGTGCTGAGCCACAGTGTTGAAACAGAGTATAGTAGGTATTGTGCAGCCGATGCTTTGCTGAAAATTCAGCGTAACAGTTTTGATCACGCACGAAGCAATAGTTCTTTTGTTTCATGTTCCTGAGCTTGGCTTATTATACAAGAGGCTGCAATTATAAACGCTAAAATATCATAGTCAGCAACGTGTGAAGAAATGAGTGATAACTTTTTTTTTCCTTTCGTTATACACTCGAGAACACATCTTGGTGCTGCAAGTCGGGCATGGCACTGCAGTGCAACTATTTTCGGCTTGCCAGAAGATCCGACACTGCAGCAGGCGACTTATCAAATACATTGCTATTTCATGAGAGCATGCCCAGAATATAAGGATTCTACGCCACACACATGCTAACCGCAAAGGATATATACAACCCTACTCTTTGTATTGATTGCGGTATCGTCGGAGTAATGCAGGGAGCAGCTTTAAGCAAACAGAAAAGCCCCTCAGATATTAGTCGTACACGTGTTATACCCGGTACAGGAAAGGAAACGCCAGAGGTGAGCATGCGCTGAAGATGATTCTAACGGGCACGCACCACTTCAGCTTATCTACCTCTTACACTCCAGGGACGTGAATGTCGTACAGATGTCTTAACCATGAACTCTAAGACAATTACTTTTCACGTTTAAGGCCTTAATTTTTGTTCATCACTATTTGCATTTACGTCTTGTATGGCGTAGCGTAAAACTGCTATTACAACAGGTTTAAAATCATCCTGCAACACTCATTTAGTATGGTCAGAAAGCACGATCAATATAGAGCCAAATGTTACATCGCAGCACACTGCCTGAAATTGATACATAATTCTCAAAGTAACCTGCAACTTATCCACCTCTGCACTCGACATATTCTGCCTCAAACCCAAATAGATAAATCATAAACTCAAAGTATATGACCATTTGGAGATTTGAGAGTTATAAAAGACGGGTACAGGCAAACATGAGCACAAGGAATAAGTCAGGACAGCGCAAATGGCGACTAACTGCAAAGACGCACAGCGGCGGAAAATAACACATGGAAACTGAACCGCGCATACACAAGCAATATGCGAACCTGTCAATCTGGCCCACGTGGGTGTTTACGTTAAGTGTTATGGTTATTACGTTTGATTTCTTTTTGGTGCTAAGTAAGCCACGGTTGACTCGCGCTTACGCTACCACCATCATCGATACTCGATGCACGAATGATTAGACGCGCTTCTTCAATCACGCACTCGTACGAAAGAGCGCATTCACCCAATTCTGGCACGCACCTACACCGTGAACAATGTAAAGACAGAGTGGAAGGTGAGCTTTTGGTCAGCGTTCTCTTGTGTTCTAATAACCCCTGGTTAGCAAAACGGCCCGTCTCTCCTACAAGGAGCTGCAGCTAAAATGACCCTCATACACCACACCGGTATGGTAATGAGTGAATTTGTTGGGTTTGTTATCAAACACCTGTCAGTGGATTTTTTGTATATTGGGCGCTTATTCTTTATTTGCCCAGCGGCACAAATCTATTTAGCTAATTTGTTTTATAGGAACATAGGATATTTGTAACCGGACCTTCACGTTCGAATCTATCTTTACATTGCCGAGAGTATTCATGCTGCAACTCGATGAGTGCCCAGATTTCTACAGGCACGGGAATGAATAAACGCGTGTCCGATTATCGAACCACGGCATATCAATAACAGTAGTGCATGCATTAGTCAACCGTCGAACAAGTCGCAAAAAAAATCGAATGCTTGAAAGGGCACCGCAACCAATGTCACCTAAAAAATATATTCCATGCCTGCTCACTACTCCGGGAATGGCCTTTGACGTCACTCAGTTTTGACTGTCGCCTCGTGCTGAGTGGACATACAATTGCATGCTGCCGACAATCGAGAGAGCAGGATTGCTAAGCCTGCGAAGCCTATCAGCGTGTGCTGGTGTTTCTTTTGCTGACTGCATGAAGATACCGTGTTTTTCTGCGTCTGTGAACTGCTGCCTGGTGATAAGATGTTCTTTGTTCACTGAACATTGGCGTAGTGAATAACCTACAAGCCCTCCCAACGGAGCAGTTCTGCGGGCCCAACTGCCATCGCTATTGACAATGTACCGGAGGTTCGAGTGTTTTCGTTCTCCAAGGACGATCAGAAAGCCAAGTGGGAGCGTGCCGTTCATCGGGATGGAATGGATGTGCATTCGCTGTGTAATTCCGAGGTATGCTTTTGACTTGCTTTAAGAGCGTTAACACGTTCTGGTCTTTCTGCAAAGTGATATCGTGTGCTTTTCTTACTTGTTGGCGAATAAGCCTTGATGTTAGACACCTTGAGACGAAATTCGCTAACGCACAATGCCGCAATAACGTAACGTTCCGAGACAGCACTCGGAACTGCAGATTTAGCGTTTTTGACGAGTGGTTGTACATACTTTGTGTGAGCTTATGTACATAAGTGGTTGTGTTGTGTGTTCTGTGTAATAGTTGCTGCGCTTCTTACCAAGTTGACGGGCGTGTTTGCCGAGACGTGTTCTGCTTGGCTGCAAAGCGATGACGAAACGAAGTAGACGCTTGTTCGCACTCCACTTCATTGGCTTACTAGGCGGAGCGAGATGAATTTTTACGTTCGCTGCTCGCCCCTTGAAAAAGCCGAAATGAAGCAATGAACGCGCATAGCAATTTATTCTCCGAAGAGGAGTTTATCTTTCAGGGTGGCTATATGAGTATACCACCACGGGCTTATTGTAACATCTTCGATTATTTCCTAGAGAAGAGGACAGGAGTACTGGTGCGTTGCGTCGTGTACTTGCTGTCAACTACGAAACATTTCTTTCCTCAGTTCCGAACCGTTTTTTCATAGATATTACAATTATGCGACAGTCTCGCCAAAACCATAGCCCATGTAATTTCCATCAAATATGTGCTGCTGCTTAATTTTGATGCCTGTAGACACCTGAAAGATTTTTCTGTTTTGCACCTTAGTAAATAAGTGTCATGTGCTGCAGAAACCCTCTGATATATCGCTTTCGTAAATGGTGTATTAGCTCTTTTTCGAACCTAGGGCGTTCGATGGTGTTCATTTATTTTTAAGAGTGTTATTAATGGCTTACTGATAAATCACGCACAAAAAATTTAATGCGAAATACATTTCGTTAACCACAGCCCATTGCCACGCAAAAAACAATCTTCAGCCATTGCATGTGTAACACTCGCTTGCGAGCATTTTTCTCGTTTTACGGAAGACGGTGCCGGCAGTGACTTGATATCCTAGCTTCACAGCCTATCGTGCACGCTCGCTCGATCAAGCAGCGCCTCCTCTATAGTTTATCAATGTCAGCAAGATGCACCCTCTACAGTCATTCCCCACCTTCTCTTCTAGCCCTTTCCCTCTATCGCCCATCGCGTAGCCTTCGCGAGCGCTTTGCGTTCATGGGGGAGAGAGCCAATCATGCATTGCCTCCCGACGGAAATCACAAAAAGTTTTCTTTTTGTTCAGTTGTGTACGATTCCGTGGGGTGGCGTCTTGCAATTCCTCGTGTTCATAGTGTTGGCCGTCACGCTGGCTGTGTAAAAGATACGGTTCTTCGGGATAGTAAACACTTTTAGTTGGGCGTACGTAACGAGCCTACTACGTATGCAGCACGATACGTTGTGTACGCTGCATGCGAAGCGCTCAACGACACATTTATTTCACCGTATTGACCGTACCAAGTTACGTTTGGTTCAACTAGACGAATGCTCTTAGAAATAAAACAGCTTTTGGGGGCTTTTTAGCGCCCTCGTGCGGTAGCTGTACAAAGTCGTCTCTCAAAGTAAATCATACTCTGTTTGGGCCGGCTTTGTTGCTCTCTGCGTTGGACTCCTTTGCTGCCCTTTTGCTGTCTGGTTCCTATATCAATCGAGATATCGCGAGAGCGTCACGCCGCGTACACTTCGCCTCGTCACTTTTACGCACGCCGCATTTTTTTTTTCGGGCGTACGCGCGCATCTCTGGAACCGATGCGTTACGTACTGCACATGTGCAGTTCTCTCTCGTGGCAGTGCTGTGTACGTGGGCTCGTTACGTACGCCCAGCTGAAAGTGTCTAATGTGTCGCCGTTCGTGGCGTTTTGCGGGACACCAATGGGGAAGCGTCACTGCAACGCAACTGCGTGCGTTGAATTTGAGGGCGCTATGATGCAGTGGCGGCATTGCTTGAAGCCACAAAGATGGAGACCGAAGGAACAAATCTGACATACGTATGGTATCGGAGTGGGAAACACGCCTGTCGCATCTTCGCGGGAAAAGCGCTTGGACGCACGTGCGACGCGAGCAGAGCTACCTATCATGTAGCGCCGCATCACGACCTCTCCCTGAACTAAGGCGAACCGAAGGCTTCCGTTGAGAAGCGCGCGATTCCATGGCACTGAAAGAAATAAAGGAGGTGTTGGGTCAAAATGGCATTCAGCGGGCCTGAAATTATATTTTATGTGGCATTGCAACATAACTCCGCGTTCAAAGGCGAAGGAGTGGTTTTCTCCTCGTATTCGCTGCCCTTCCTACAGGCGATATCTCCTCCTTGCCATATATTTATTCAAAGCACATGCACGATGTCAGAACTAAACGTTGAGCATATCAAGATTTTGTGCTTGTCGGCTACACGTTGTTACCTGAGCTTACGCAGCCAGAATAAACACACACATACGCACAAAGACACATACGCAAACAAAGTGACTTAAGTTGATCGTGCATGAGATGCAAAGAAAAACTGGCCGGCGGCTGCATGGTTAGGCATTGTAGGGGACAATTCGCACCTGATGTATCGCGTATATGGACCAATCGAGAGTACGTACAGTAACGAAGTCACGGGGACCACTCTTCTTGCGTCACGAAGTGTGCCAGTGAGTCGAAAATCGCCAGGCGAGATCAACGCCCTCGTTTTTGTTTTCATATTTTGAGAGGCTGGTGAGAGCTCCTTAACAGTTACCTTCCCGCAAACCTCCACGCGTGGTGTATTGATAGAAAGAACATAGCGAATGCAAAGTACGGGATCATGATTTACTAAATCGCCCCGCGTACTTCATCGCTAGATCAATGTGTCCAGCTGTTGCCTGAGCATGCGAAAATGGGTTTCCATTCCTTCTTTCTTTTCCGCCGTTGTGCGTTTTTTTTTTCAGTTATTCAACAGTGCTTGGGGCGCCTTGACGTTGGTCTCATGACCATATTTGAACGAGTCTGAATGAACACTTAGCAACTAGCTGAGCCCTCTGTTATTTTGGTTTGAGCAGTGTAAGCTGTATAGTTACTATGGCTTCCTCGGGATGTCGCTATATGCCCAGGCGCACGTTGGCGATCACACTGAATGTAAGCTGCACGTTCGAAGAAAAAAGTAAAGCGCTCAAAGTTATGATGCCTGCCGACAAGGGTGTGCGAGCACTCGCCTCTTTGTCACGCCGATAGTACATATCTTTCAGTGAACTCGCTGGTGTGACAATGAGGTAGAAAGCGCTTAAGGCGTGTGGCTAATTTCTGTATTTCCACTAATAGTTGACGGACTGTTTGCGACAGTCTATTCATGAAGCAATGTGCTCTTTCAGTGATGTCATTTAACGGTTACTTGGAAGGTTGTTGCAGGAAACGTTGAAGGGTATTACAGTTTGGCATAATTTTCCACAACACTGCCCCAATTACAAATTTACAGCAAAGTATACAGATGTGAACAGAGGTAGTAACGTTTCACGTATACGGAAGTAGTAACGTACACCACCCTGGCAGTACAAGTCAGGGGTCTCGAACTGTGCACAGAAAGCGGGCCTCAGGCAATAGGCGCAGAGATTGAAAACGAGGCCTTCTTAAGAAAGCAACCATGCGCGAGAAAAAAATTTAGAAGCCCCGGCTCATACAAGCAATGGATTCGAAGGAAGCTTACTGTGTGCGTGCATAAAGTATTACTTTTGTTTGTTTCGTTAATTATTCACCAATATAATATTTCTTTCATTTATTTATTCATCCTTTCTTTTATGGTTACATACCCATTATTTGATTAATTGTAATTGTGTCGTATTGTGGAATGCTCTCTCCAAGCTCAGTCCGTTCTGAATGCCGGGAATTGCGTGAAACTCCAACCATACGCTTGTCAGCCCAACGCTACAGTTGCTAAAGGCAACAACATGATCGTGACTGTGTATGCAAACTACCTTGTAGCAACCTTAGGTGAAAAGTCATTTGGATAAATGATCCGCTTGCGATATAAGAAGCGGCTGATTGCTGACAACTTCATGATATAAAGAGCATCAGTGTTTGAAAATGGTGCATACTAATACACATTTATCCAGCGCATGTTTTGGGGCTACATATCTTTAGGTTTGCCAGCCCCGAGTGTAAGCGTTTCGGACGCTGTTGCACAATAGTTCGGATCAAGTAGTGATAGGTTTTTCTGCCCACACCTCTATAAACAGCCCTTAAATGGCCTGGGATTTCACGGGACGGCTTTAAGTTCTACCACAGTCGAGTACCCTGTACTCTAAATTGTTACCCTGTTTTTTCTAACGTGCGCGCGCGTCCACGCTGCATTGGAGTGTATTGGGCCATTCATGATGCGCTCGCGATCGTTTCGCTAGCTCCACATATACTAATTTTAGTATCACGTGATGTGAATTGATGACGAAGGTAAATGACACATCCTAACTTGATAATCATGACACGAAGTCATGTACGGCATCATTTACGTAAGTAACTGTGACTATAAAGGCATCCAGCGAGTGTGCCGTCGATGTGAAGAAGTGGGCACTTCGCATGAACTGCACAGCCTCCGTTTTGTGGAAGGTGCGGCGTTTATGGCCACGACGGGAAAGGCTGCTCGCTGCCGTGGTCGCCGTTGGGAGGACCCGCATGCCAACGTGGCCTGCACCATCAGGCCATCGTATTTCGAGGCGGCATCCAAGGATTTCCCTCCACTTCAACCAGGAACGCCATCTAAGAACAAGTGTGACGATTCGTCAACGCGAGCCGTGGTAACAGACCACGACCAAGGTGTGCCAATCGCGACGCTGCACCAGACGCCCACTGCGTTCCCAACAATTCCGGGCCTGGTAATCCCTCCAGGTACTGAAAACTTAAGCTCTCTGCGTCCCGTGGCCATTTCTGAGGAATCGCAGGCCAAGCCCTCGTCAGACGAAGCGCCTCGTGAGGACGGCGTCTCGGATGGGAATATTGCATCTGAGGCTCCTCGCGTTGCTGCTCTGTCGACAACAAGTTCAGGTGTCATCGAGGAGTCTACATCTCAAGGCGACGACGCCTGCATCTACGAGGACTCCAACAGCACCGCGAGTGAGGCGCCCCTACAAATTGACGAAGACACCAGCCCCAGTGACATAAGTCAGGACAGTGGAGACGCCTTTGTACCATCCTCGCTCAAAAACCCGGACACCAAACGCCACCGGATAACTACTCGTGACTTATAAACCCCCACCAGAGACAGAAGTCCCCTGCGGACTTCGACACGATCCCGGAAGCCCCGAGCCTCCGGTGGATCGCCTGGGCGGAAAAAATGACTCAGCCACTTGCGGGGCATTGGCTCCCGCACCTGATAAAGGTACCCCTGCATTTGCGTGATCCTATACTAAGTTTTCAATTTCCCCATGGCTCTTACTCTAAAAGTTATTACTTTTAACGTTCAAGGTTTCCGAAATCCACAAAAACAGGCTGAGGTATTGGCGTTTGCATGTTCAGTGCACTGTGATTTGTCGTTCGTGCAAGAAACAAATTTTTTCAAGCTTTCTGATGTACTCGCTTTTAAGCGCGCGTTCAATTTTGATTGTTTCATTTCGTACGCCAGCACGCATTCGAATGGTGTCGGAGTCGTTATTTTTAACCGAGGTCTTTTACGTGACTATCATGTTTCCTTCGATGCCTTCGGACGCGTGCTGGCGTTCGACTGCACCTTTTTTTCGTTAAGAATAAGATTTGTTGCCGTGTATGCCCCAGCGGCACGCGAGAACTCAAACGCGTTCTTCCAATCTCTTGATGCGTTTCTTTTAAATTCCCGGCATGTGGTACTTTTAGGGGATTTCAATTGTGTCTTAGACTCACATGCAGACGTTCGAGGTCCGGGTCGCGGCCGGTCAAACTGGAATGCCAGAGAACTCAAACGTCTAGTGCAGCAATTAGCATTGAGTGACATTCATCAAAGTGCGCATGACAGTAAATATGCCTATACTTGGCGTCGAGCAGCGTCGAGCAGCCGAATCGATCGCGTGTATGCATCCCCCAGTCTCATTACCTACGTTCACGACGCCGGGGTAATGTCATTGCCACCGACACCAGTATACATTAGCGACCATCGGCCGGGTATGTTCTCTCTCCGCCTGCCAGCGGGGACGCCAACGGTTCACAGACTGTGGCGTCTCGATTGCCGCGTTCTCCAGGACTCTCAGGATACGGAGAAATTATCCCGAGCGTTACGCGCATCGCTCATTGGGGCCGATGTAGCTGATTGGGATCGCCTCAAAGAACAGTGGCGGCATCATTGCAGAGCGTCGGGCAGAGGCCTTTGCACCCGTATGTCGAAAGATGCGTCATTTTTAATCTAGAAGATACGCATTGCCAATCGAGATCCCAGTCCTTCCACTGTAATGCGGGCATGGCAAGAGGAGCTCGTTGAACGGTACCAGCGTATTATGCGCACTTCTTCACTCTCAGCTGCAGCTTGGCGCTGTAGACCTGCACCCTGTGCGCACCCTGAGGTGCTAACGTATGCACGCAGAGCTCTGCTTTGTCCACCAGGCTCGCCTGCCCACTCGCTGAACTCTATCGCCCCAGCTGCTGCCGGTACGCGCGACTTTCAGGAATTCACTCAACACTTTGAGTCAATAGCTAAATCTGGTGCTAATGTCTGTTACCCAGGATCCGTTTCTTCGCATCCTCTGCTAACAGATTTACCTCATGATTCCAACATCTCAAATGACGTCCTCCTATCACCGCCATCCGATGACGAAATCAAAGGCGCATTAGACGCAATGAAAAAGGGATCGGCCCCAGGGTCTGACGGACTCCCTGCAGAGTTTTATGTACAGTTCTGGCCTATCATCGGTCCAACTATGTCACGCGTCATTCGCAAGTGTTTCCAAGATATTACACTTCCAACTTCTTTCCACAAAGGCCGTATAACACTAGTTCCCAAAAAAAACGCAATGTCCACGCGACCAGAAGATTGGCGCCTTATTACCCTGCTCAATGTAGATTACAAGCTCTTGGCTAACATTTTGGTGCGTCGAATCAGTCCACTTCTTGCAAGATTAATCGCTCCCCACCAGGGCTGTTCTGTTCCGGGCCAAGAAATACACACCCATACGTGGTTAACGCGTGACATCATTCAATACACCATTAGCCGATGTGCGCAAGGACTGTTGGTTTCATTAGATCAAGAGAAAGCTTTTGATTTCATAGAACATGGCTACATACTAAATAATTTACATGCATATGAATTCCCGGATAAGTTCATTGACCTTATCAACGCGATGTACACTAATTTAGAAAGTACCCTTTACTTAGATTCCCGTGAGAGTCACGCATTTAGAGTCACGCGTGGGGTTCGTCAAGGGTGTCCCATCTCCCCAGTGTTATTTATCCTTGCATTAGAGCCCTTCTTAAGGACCGTTGAACATCACCCGCAGATTCGTGGCTTGCCTCTACCCGGTAACACTCAAGTAAAGGTCGCCGCATATGCAGATGATATCACTCTGTATGTACATAATGAACAGTCGCTGCAGCATGCTCTTGATACATTTCATGATTTCGGTATTATCTCCGGTGCAAAGTTAAACTTTTCTAAAAGCCAGTATTTTTTCATTGGCAACCCCAGCGGTCGTATCAACATCATGTTGCCTTTACAGTGGTCTCCTGAGATTTAATTACTCGGAGTTACTTTCACTGTATTGGGTATACAGGATAGCATCTGGTCATCCGTTGTACAAGCTCTTCTAAATGATATTGCCGCATTCGACCTGCAGAGGAGAGCTCGCACAGCCAGAGAGGAAGACGAAGCTCTTGCCCGGTCCTCTTTCCGAGCGCCTTTCATTTTTAATTAAAGTGAGCTCTTCTATATCGAACTCCTGCTGTGTCTGCGTACGTGACACTGGTGGAGGAGCTGGGTACATGTCCAGGACACCTTCCAACAGCCCGGAATCTAGTCCACAAAGACTTCCGCCTCGTCGAAACACCCGTTCACCGCGCCAGCCGCCGCCTGTTAGGCCTGAGCCCAGAGTTCGGTCCTTGAACGGAAAACATGACCGCGCCGGGAAGCAGTTGCCCCACCGTGACGAGCCCAAGCACGACACAGGTGACTGTTTTCACCCCTAAAACTCATGTCGACTTTCATGGCAACACATATGAGGACGCAGATGACTGGCTTGAGGAGTTCGAGCGCACAGCCAACGTTAACGGATGGAACGCCGCACAGAAGTTGGGGTACGTGTATTTTCCCTCTTCAAGACGGGGCTCGCACGTGGTTCACGAATCGCGTGTGGTCAACGTGGGACGAGTTCCGGCGGAAGTTCCTGGACACCTTCGCAAACACCGAAAGGCGGGAGCAGGCACAACGACTCCTTGAATCACGGATACAAAAGCCCAACGAGATCTGTTGCAATGTTTGTTGAGGACATGGCTCGTCTCTTTCATCGAGCCGATCCCGATATGTCCGAGAACAGAAAGATCAGCCACCTCATGCGTGGTGTTAAAGAGCAGCTGTTTGCTGGTCTCGTACGGAACCCACCTTCAAGCGTCGACGAATTTTCGAAGGAGGCGACCGCCATAGAACGCGCACTACAGCTACGGTACCGCCAGTACGACCGTCCAAACAACAGCGGACAAATCAGCGCAACCGCCGTGACCACCGTGACACCTGACGAGCGTTCTTTGCGTGACCTGATACGCGAAATTGTACAAGAAGAGGTGAAGAAGCTCGCTGCCACACCGAATGACTGCGCGATTGCGTCGGTCACAGAAGTTGTTCGCCAAGAAATAAGGCAAGCGCTTTCACTTCCCGAGCCGAACACTGAAATAGTTAGGCCAACAGTATGCAGATATTCTCCGTCGACAGCCTAGATCTAACGTGCCGCCACCTCAACAGTACCACCAGCAACAGCCGCCGACAGTGCCTTGGTACTACAGGGAAACGTCAGACGCCGATGCGACCCCCACTCCGCAAAACCGACATATGGCGTACCCCTGACTACAGGCCCCTGTGCTTCCATTGTGGGGAAGCAGGCCACATCGTGCGGTATTGTCCTCATCGCGTGCCGGGTATCAAGGATTTCCGTCCACTACCCCTCAGCGCTATTTCGACGGAAGACGCAACGTTGAAACGAGCGCGACGATCCCGCGAGACGTTTCTCCTGGGTTCCGGTCACGCTCGCCCTCCCCAGGTCATTTTCCCCGATCTAATAGGGGTAGCACCACGGACATGGCGAGAGGAAGGTCTCCCAGTCCACGCCGGGGAAACTAAAAGCAGCGACCTTAGGGAGGAAGGTTGCGAATTGCCGAAGATTTGAAAATCCCCCATTACCGCCGCATGAAGTGCCGCACATTTCGAATGAACCGACGAAAGACGAGATTGTCACCGCTGACATTACACTTTCAATTGACGGTCACGACGTGACCGCACTGGTCGACACTGGTGCGGACTTTTCAATAATGAGTGCGAATCTGGCCGACCAACTCAAGAAGGTAAAAATGGAATGGACGGGGCCGCAAATTAGAGGAGCCGGAGGCCAGCTGCTGACACCTACCGGAAAGTGCACCGCACGAATCAAGATTGGGGATTCATCATTCGTGGCAACCTTCGTTATTCTTGCTGAGTGTTGTAAACAGGCCATCTTGGGTATGGATTTCCTGCGGGAGTACGGTGCCATTATAAATATACCGGACGGTGTACTGACCTTCTCAGCGGACCATAGCGCAGTGCTGCAGCGCAAGCCCATGCGCGTGATTGACGACGTGACCATGCCACCGTTGTCATGCCGCCTCGTCTCTGTCACGTGTAACACGCAGCATAGTGGAGAAGGTGTCGCGGAACAAATATCGACGCTTTTACTCTCTCGAGGAATCGCTATTGCCAGAAGTCTCGTCAGTGTAGTGTCTGGGCAAGCAGAGGTCCTGTTGACAAACTTCAGCAACGAGCGTCGACACATTGCAGAGGGTACCACAGTTGCATACTTCGAAGAAATTGTAGAATTCCGCGAGTGCTTCGCAGTACAACAGGCAGAGACACCGGCCGCTTCAACACCACTGCCTGTCGACGTGAGCACAGATTTATCGCCAGCGCAGAGGCAGAGTCTTCTAGATATTCTCGGCCAGTTTGAAGATTGTTTTTCGTCGACCTCGAGGGTAAATCAAACGCCACTGACAAAGCACCGAATTATAACGGAAGAGACGGCAAGACCAATTCGACAAAACCCATACCGCGTGGCACCGAAAGAACGCGAAGCAATCCAAGAACAAGTCCAGAAAATGCTCAATGATGACATCATTCAGCCGTCAAAAAGCCCTTGGGCATCACCGGTAGTGCTAGTTAAGAAGAAAGACGGCAGCTTACGCTTCTGTGTGGACTACCGCAAGCTGAACCGCGTGACAAAGACGTATATCCACTACCGCGTATTGACGATTCACTTGACAGGCTGAGGCATGCACGCTTCTTCTCGTCGATGGACCTGAAAAGCGGTTATTGGCAAATCGAGGTCGATGAGCGGGACAGAGAAAAGACTGCTTTTGTTACGCCTGACGGGCTTTACGAGTTTAAAGTCTTGCCCTTCGGATTGTGCTCAGCCCCAGCAACATTTCAGAGACTGATGGATACCGTCCTATCAGGCCTTAAGTGGCAGACGTGTCTGGTATACCTCGACGACGTCATTGTTTTCTCACCAACATTCGAGGAACATCTAAGACGGCTGCTATTAGTATTTCGAGCAATACGGTCCGCTGGCTTATCGCTGAAACCTGAGAAATGTCATTTCGGTTTCAAGGAACTCCGATTCTTAGGACATGTGGTGAGCCATGAAGGTGTTCGTCCGGACCCCGACAAGATCGACGCCGTCCGAAAATTTCCGGTGCCAACAGAAAAGAAGGCCGTAAGACGTTTTCTTGGCCTTTGCGCCTACTACCGCAGATTTATCGCCAATTTCTCGCACATAGCGTCGCCCTTAACACGCATAACGAGAGACGATGTTCCATTTTTATGGGGCGAAGAGGAACAAGCAGCATTTGACGGTCTACGACAGCGCCTGCAGACACCCCCTGTGCTTGCTCACTTTGACGAGGACGCTCCAACCATGATCCACACTGATGCCAGCAACGTAGGTTTAGGCGCTGTACTCGTCCAGTGGCAAGACTCAGCCGAGAGAGTGATTGCATATGCAAGTAGGACGCTTTCCCGTGCCGAGTCCCATTATTCCACAACGGAAAAGGAATGTCTTGCTGTAGTATGGGCAGTTCTGAAGTTTCGCCCATACCTCTACGGCCGTCCCTTCCACGTAGTCAGCGACCACCACTCTCTTTGCTGGCTGACCAACTTGAAGGACCCATCGGTCGGCTAGCGCGCTGGAGCTTACGCCTACAAGAATTCGATATGACGGTCGTCTATAAGTCGGGACGACAGCACTCTGATGCTGATTGCTTATCCAGGTCGCCTATAAAGCAAGATGATGTCTCAGAAGATGATGACATGGCATTTTTAGGAGTGGTCGACACGGTCACCATTTCGTCTAAGCAGAAAGAAGACAGTGAGTTGCTCCCTCTTATTATTTTCTTAACGGCCAGTCTACAAGCGTTCCCAAGATATTTGCAAGGAGCCTGCCATCATTCTGCTTGCGCAGTGGTGTCCTATACAAGAAGAACTTTGCCCCCAGCGGAAATGCCCACTTACTTGTCGTCCCGACATCCATTCGCGATGAGATCCTGAGCGCTTGCCACGATGAGCCAACCTCCGGCCACCTCGGATACACGCGCACATTGGCCAGAATCCAACAAAAGTACTACTGGCCGAAGCTTCCAGGCACTGTAAAGCATTACGTCCGCACGTGCCTCGATTGTCAACGACGAAAATCGCCACCTTTAAAACCAGCCGGATTGTTGCAACCAGTTCAAGTGCCCACCATGCCTTTGCACAAATCGGAATGGATCTCCTTGGACCATTTCCGACTTCGCATACTGGAAATAAGTGGGTAATTGTCGCTACGGACTATCTTACTCGCTACGCAGAAACAAAGGCTTTATCAAGTGGAACTGCAGTAGAAGCGGCACGATTTTTCATTGAAAATATCGTTCTGAGGCATGGCGCTCCTAGAATTATAATAACAGACAGAGGTACCGCTTTCACGGCTATGCTCCTCAAGTCAGTGCTTGAGTTGAGTGGAACAGCGCATCGAAAAACTACCTCCTACCACCCACAAACCAACGGCTTAACAGAACGCCTCAACAAGACAATTGCTGATATGCTTAGTATGTACATCGACGTGGATCATAAAAATTGGGACGACGTTCTACCATACGTGACGTTTGCCTATAATACGGCGCAGCAGGAAACTACACGGAGCACGCCATTTAGTCTTCTTTATGGCCGTGAAGTGACGACAATGCTTGATGCCATGCTGCTGCACGACTGCGAGGATACAGACACGGATGTTCAAGCCTTTACCCAACGAGCTGAAGAGGCACGGCAGCTAGCACGCGTGCGAATCGCCCGACAGCAGAGTTACGACGCACAACGTTATAACCTGCGACACCGATACGTCACTTATCAACCAGGCGAGAAAGTGTGGGTCTGGAGCCCTATTCGCCGACGCGGCCTTTGTGAAAAGTTACTGAAGAAGTACTTTGGTCCCTACAATGTTATACGGCGCCTAAGTGACGTGAATTATGAGGTCATCCCTGACAGTTCCTCGCGAGCTCAAAAATCTGAAATCGTACACGTTGTGCGGATGAAGCCATATTGCAGTGACGCAGTTGCGTAATACGTCAACTATAGATACACCGCGTATTCTGTAGCCGAGCATCAGGTCGATGCTCTTCCTGGAGGGAGGCAAATGCCGCATTCAACCTGCAGAGGAGAGCTCGCACAGCCAGAGAGGAAGACGAAGCTCTCGCCCGGTCCTCTTTCCGAGCGCCTTTCATTTTTAATTAAAGTGAGCTCTTTTATATCAAACTCCTGCTGTGTCTGCGTCATGACAATAATAAAGCAGCCAGGCACTTCGAATTCCCCCTCCTGGAACGCCGATACTTAACTCAAACGGTGTACCTAGGAAAACTTTGGTACCTTTGCCATTCTGTTAAACCACCGCTCCATGTCTGCAGGAAAGTGCAGAGATGCATCAGTTCATTTTTTTGGCCTGGTGGCACAGAATTGTTATCGCGTCCAGCGTTAGCTCAACCGCGAGATCAAGGCGGTTTTGCATTCCCTGACGTTTCCGTCGCGGCTTCTACATTGTGCCTCCGCACTCTATTGCGAATACAAAGCAATGATGACATGCCCACTCAGACACTGGCTCGCTACCATCTGGGGCCATCACTACGTGTCTTCTTGCCGGATAGCCAAATAAACAAAGGTCCCCAATCAACTGAATTACCATCTTTGTATCGAGCCCTTCTGGCATTTCACCGACATCTGGAAGCTACGTGCCCAGAGATAGAGGCGGCCGATTCTAAAGTGGTGGACACAATGGCCGCCTTATACGGCCCTTGGTGCCCCAGCATCGTCAATCTGTATTGAACCGCGCTAGGAAACCAATAACTGCCGCAGTGTTGCCAGGGCATCTCAGAGACTTTGTGTGGAGGCGTCTTGCCATCCCCGAGTTCATAGTGTTGGCCGTCACGCTGGCTGTGTAAAAGATACGGTTCTTCGAGATAGTAAACACTTTTAGTTGGGCGTACGTAACGAGCCTACTACGTATGCAGCACGATACGTTGCGTAGGCTGCATGCGAAGAGCTCAACGACCCTTTTAGTTCACCGTATTGACCGTACCGAGATACGTTTGGTTCAACTAGACGAATGCTCTTAGAAATAAAACAGCTTTTGGGGGCTTTTTAGCGCCCTCGTGCGGTAGCTGTGCAACATCGTCTCTCAAAGTAAAACATACTCTGTTTGGGCCGGCTTTGTTGCTCTCTGCGTTTGACGCCATCGCTGCTGTTTTGCTATCTGGCGGCTATCTCAATCGAGATATCGCGAGAGTGTCACGCCGCGTACGCTTCGCCTCGTCACTTTTACGCACGCCGCATTTTTTTTTTTCGGGCGTACGCGCGCATCTCTGGAACCGATGCGTTACGTACTGCACATGCGCAGTTCTCTCTCGTGGCAGTGCTGTGTACGTGGGCTCGTTACGTACGCTCAGCTGAAAGTGTCTAATGTGTCGCCGTTCGTGGCGTTTTGCGGGACACCAATGGGGAAGCGTCACTGTAACGCTACTGCGTGCGTTGAATTTGAGGGCGCTATGATGCAGCGGCGGCATTGCTTGAAGCCACAAAGAGGAGACCGAAGGAACAAATCTGACATACGTATGGTATCGGAGTGGGAAACACGCCTGTCGCATCTTCGCGGGAAAAGCGCTTGGACGCACGTGCGACGCGAGCAGAGCTACCTATCATGTAGCGCCGCATCACGACCCCTCCCTGAACTAAGGCGAACCGAAGGCTTCCGTTGAGAAGCGCGCGATTCCACTGGCACTGAAGAAATAAAGGAGGTGTTGGGACAAAATGGCATTCAGCGGGCCTGAAATTATATTTTATGTGGCATTGCAACATAACTCCGCGTTCAAAGGCGAAGGAGTGGTTTCCTCCTCGTATTCGCTGCCCTTCCTACAGGCGATATCTCCTCCTTGCCATATATTTCTTGAAAGCAGATGCACGATGTCAGAACTAAACGTTGAGCATATCAAGATTTTGTGCTTGTCGGCTACACGTTGTTACCTGAGCTTACGCAGCCAGAATAAACACACACATACGCACAAAGACACAAACGCAAACAAAGTGACTTAAGTTGATCGTGCATGAGATGCAAAGAAAAACTGGCCGGCGGCTGCATGGTTAGGCAGTGTAGGGGACAATTCGCACCTGATGTATCGCGTATATGGACCAATCAAGAGTACGTACAGTAACGAAGTCACGGGGACCACTCTTCTTGCGTCACGAAGTGTGCCAGTAAGTCGAAAATCGCCAGGCGAGATTAACGCCCTCGTTTTTGTTTTCATATTTGAGAGGCTGGTGAGAGCTCCTTAACAGTTACCTTCCCACAAACCTCCACGCGTGGTGTATTGATAGAAAGAACATAGCGAATGCTAAGTACGGGATCATGATTTACTAAATTGCCCAGCGTACTTCATCGCTAGATCAATGTGTCCAGCTGTTGCATGAGCATGCGAAAATGGGTTTCCAATCCTTCTTTCTTTTCCGCCGTTGTGCGTTTTTTTTTTTCAGTTATTCGACAGTGCTTGGGGCGCCTTGACGTTGGTCTCATGACCATATTTGAACAACGAGTCTGAATGAACACTTAGCAACTAGCTGAGCCCTCTGTTATTTTGGTTTGAACAGTGTAAGCTGTATAGTTACTATGGCTTCCTCGGGATGTCGCTATATGCCCAGGCGCACGTTGGCGATCACACTGAATGTAAGCTGCACGTTCGAAGAAAAAAGTAAAGCGCTCAAAGTTATGATGCCTGCCGACAAGGGTGTGCGACCACTCGCCTCTTTGTCACGCCGATAGTACATATCTTTCAGCGAACTCGCTCGCCTCTTTGTCACGCCGATAGTACATATCTTTCAGCGAACTCGCTGGTGTGACAATGAGGTAGAAAGCGCTTGAGGCGTTGGCAAATTCCTGTATTTCCACTAATAGTTAACGGACTGTTTGCGACAGTCTATTCATGAAGCAATGTGCTCTTTCAGTGATGTCATTTAACGGTTACTTGAAGGTTGTTGCAGGAAACGTTGAAGGGTATTACAGTTTGGCATAATTTTCCACAACCCTGCCCCAATTACAAATTTACAGCAAAGAATACAGATGTGAACAGAGGTAGTAACGTTTCACGTATACGGAAGTAGTAACGTACACCACCCTGGCAGTACAAGTCAGGGGTCTCGAACTGCGCACAGAAAGCGGGCCTCAGGCAATAGGCGCAGACGGTTGAAGCGAGGGGGGGGGCGGGAGGGGGCGGCAATGCAAGAGATGTCAGCGGCCGTTCTCGATTGAAATGACACGAAGCGTATCAGATTAAGTGTAATTTCTGAAGGGTGGGTGGAGTAAGGATTTGAGAAACTTCGATACACATGTGCCGAATGGCCGAAATCTGTACGCCAGTTCTAAATTATTGTTTCTTGATCTACGCTTTTGGTTCAACGCGCGAATTGCTACTATGAGTTGCCTCATGAAAAGAATGCTTACGTCATGACCATGTAGCTCATGCACGTGCTCATGAAGAAAAACTAAAAAAAATATTTGAGAAGACAGCAATCACGTGCGGGTGGCAGGCTGCTAGTGAAAAGTTTGCAGGTTGTACGCGCACCGCGGTGCGTGGGCTGTCTGTTTGAGACCGCCTGATCTATAGTAGGAGAATATTTACAACCTCTAAAAGATAAGAATGGTTGCTACAGATAGCAAACGCTTCCATGATGTTGTAAACGCTGCAGTCACTACCATTTTTATGGGTGTAGGCTTAGAAGATGTACTTTATTTCTTAGGAAGTAAAAACAGTACAAAGATAGAGACAAGGACCTAAGAAGAGACGAGAGGGCGCTGAACTCGCAACTAAGGTTTATAGGAAAAAACAAGCACGTATATCAAGCCACCGACTTAGAATAGTTAATCATCGTCCACATTTCTTCCGTTTGGGAAGCTGGAAACGTGTGTATTTCGACATCCAAAGAAGTGTAAAATGAGACAGCGCAACTTACGTGCACAACGTGTTTCATTTCGAAGTTGCTCGTGAATCTGGGTACAGTAAGGTCTCCCGCGTCGAGTAAGTCCGTCGTTTGTACAGATAACACCTTGCCATAGTCAGTAAGAATGATAAATCTCGTCAGCGTCCTCTGTATATTCATCGTGACTAATGTTGGTGATTTATTTGGTTTCCCGAGGTTATCTACTGCTTTTTTAGGGCTTTTAAAGCTGATGCTGGAAAGAGTACACACAACACTGTTGAAATAATGTATAACGCTCGACTTCAGATCATTTGGTTATGGATACGAAATTAAAATGGCTCAGCAGAATGGCAAAGAGGAACCACACATTTTACTGAGCGCTCTAGCTGACGGGTTTCGCGACATACGTATTTCTTTTCTGAATTACGTTGACATTTGCTTCCTGACGCTAAGCTTAACAATGTTGCACAACCTAACATGAAGACGTTTCTGTCACATAATTTGAAGCGTTAAGAATGGAGCTCTACAAACTAACTCCACAAAGTTTCAACTTGGGCTAGCTGGCACGGCATAGCGGGATGTGAATCAGTGCAACTACATTCGTAGTTACAAAATAAGAAGGGCAATAAGCAATACCTTTAACGCGTTACCGCCTGTGGCTTAACTCAGTTATGCTTGGGTGTGCGTAGCGAGAGGCACGACTCATCTAACTGTTTAGCTTGATTCTCTCTACCGTTACGTCTCTCAAGGCGCGCTACTCATTCTTCCTCTCTATTCTCGGCTGCCCGCCTCTTGATTTCGTTCTGACGACGAAGCCCGGCCTCTTTCAGTATCTCCTACTCACTATATCCATATCTGCCGGCAAGTTCCACCAAGCCGCCCCTTCTGCATATACGATGTAATGACAGCTCCTCCTCTGTTGCAGCGCGGTTTGACTGGTGGCCCCACTGACGTCATTCCAAATGGCGCAGAAAGCCGCTCGGTCAGCGGTGGTGGTTGCTAGGCAAAGACAGAGCTCGTGTTGCGGCCACTGGGCCCCGGTGAATCACCGAGAATACGGCGACTGTAGCTCTCGCTACAAAGGCTCGTTTCGCAGATATACCGGTACTCGCGTGGGTGAAGAATCAGCTTAATCGTCAGTGATAAGTCGAGTTACAGGGAAGTAAATAAGAAAAAAACTTATCTTCCATTTTAGTGCGATGCGAACCCAGGTATCCTGCATGATATGCAAACGTTCTACAGCAGAGCCACAAAAGTGCTCCAAACTGCTTAGAAAAAAAGTTTATTCGAAGGTCATGCCGAGGAGCAGTCTCCTTAACGCAAGTTGTATTTTACGGTCGAAGCGTGGAATCGCGAAGCCTAAAAACTCGTAAAGTGAGCAACGAGGGGGTTGTTTCTCTCGATTTTGCCAAGATATTTCACAGCGTACTGCATAAGCGCCTACTACTAAAGCTTATCCAGCTCTACATGGACCTTATGAATGTCTCAAAGATTACAGAATTCCTCATTAACTGCTACAAGTAGGCCTCAATAATAGCCCATCTATGGTCGCTCAAGCGTCTGTACTAAAACCCCTCCCTGTTCCAAATTCACAATATTGACCTATCTATACATCTTACTTCTTATATTCATTTACTTCCGTCGACTGGGTAATACTTCGCAAAATACTAATATTTCTAAGGGAACTGAACTCGAACAGCACCTTAACCCAGTGTAAGAGTGGTAATGTCGCCGATTGACAAAGCCTAACCAGGCTAAAAGCATACTTGTTTCATTTCAACGCCTGCATAATCCTTTGTCATTTTAATGCTCATACTTTAGACCCACTGTTCAAGAAGTTGAAGTGCCCCCCCACGGTGGTCTAGTGGCTAAGGTACTCGGCTGCTGACCCGCAGGTCGCGCGATCGAATCCTGGCTGCGGCGGCTGCCTTTCCGATATGGGCGGAAATGTTGTAGACCCGCGTGCTCAGATTTGGGTGCAAGTTAAAGAACCCCAGATGGTCGAAATTTCCGGAGCACTCCACTACAGCGTCCCTCATATTCATATGAAGGCTTTGGGACGTTAAACCCACTGATTTTTCAACTGATTTTTCGATTTTTCGATGGAGGTGACAATGCTGTAGGCCCATATGCTCAGATTTTGGTGCACGTTGAAAAACCCCAGGTGGTCGACATTTGCGGAGCCCTCCACTACAGCGTCTCTCATAATCATATGGTGGTTTAGGCATGCTACACCTTGCATATCAATCATAATTCATGATACTTGTACGACATAAGCGTATCATGCTTAAAACGTTAAACTCATCTTGATCATCTTTTTGTTGTTCACTACATCAGCAGCCTCTGTTTCGTTTCAAAATTTTTTAACACAGATTCCTTAACCGCGCCACTTGTAAAATCCTATCGAGAAGCACGGACAGCTAGGCGAGTTGGTAATTCATCTCACACCTGGCGCTGGGTCCAGGTTTGTTCCTTTTGCATTTCAATTTTTTTCCCACACTCAGTTAAGAAGAATCCTATTGAACTTTATATCTGACCACATAATCCACACAAGCGCACGCTCACGAACTGGCACTACTGCTTTTGCCACCTCATTATTTATTGGCACAGCAATGGAGTGTAATGGCCAACCCCGGTGACATTGGAGCAATCAAGCGTTCATCGAAGTTTGCGGACAACGTCACTGCTCATTACTCGTCTTGGATGTCGTACTTTGTAACATTAATTTGTAAACCTACTCTCACGCAATACCTGCTAAAGTAGTTTTTAAGGTATCACACTTGACTGAAATTTAAAGATGCCGCCCATTAGAAAGCACTCAGGCCTAATTAGTTGCCGATAAGAGCAACAGCATCAACAAAGTGCGCGCTCCGTAGGCGCTCCTGACGCCTTAAGAACGCGTAGTAGACTGTTAGCTGATTCACAGAAGGCAGACATATGAATAGCAGGCCTGTCATGATGTAGATCCGACTTTACGAAAATAGACTTTGGTAGCTATTGTGGTAATGTTCTGCTGTCCCATATTTTTGGGCCGACTAACTAAAAGCGATCTTATTTTCCCTCGATTGTCAGCTACGACTTGGCTTAGTGCTGTTGTATATGACATACACTGCTGTTTGTACCATATGAGGGCGAGCACGTTAATAAAAATTTGGTTACAGCGTGGTCATCAATGTACGAAACTTCAAGCAGCCTTGTTAATTATAGCGCAGAGATCGAAAACGAGGCCTTCTTAAGAAAGCAACCATGCGCGAGAAAAAAAATTTAGAAGCCCCGGCCCATACAAGCAATGGATTCAAACGAAGCTTACCGTGTGCGTGCATAATGTATTACGTTTGTTTGTTTCATTATTTATTCACCAATATAATACTTATTTCATTTATTTATTCATCCTTTTTTTTATGGTTACATACCCATTATTTGATTAATTGTAAATGTGTCGTATTATGGAATGCTCTCTCCAAGCTCAGTCTATTCTGAATGCCGGGAATTACGTGAAACTCCATCCATACGCTTGTCAGCCCAACGCTACAGTTGGGCAACAACAGTGATCGTGACTGTGTATGCAAACTACCTTGTAGCAACCTTAGGTGACAAGTCATTTGGATAAATGATCCGCTTGCGATATCAGAAGCGGCTGATTGTTGACAACTTCATCATATAAAGAGCATCAGTGTTTGAAAACGGTGCATACTAATACACATTTCTCCAGCGCACATTTTGGGGCTGCATATCTTTAGGTTTGCCAGCCCCGAGTGTAAGCGTTTCGGACGCTGTTGCACAATAGTTCGGATCAAGTAGTGATAGGTTTTTCTGCCCACACCTCTATAAACAGCCCTTAAATGGCCTGGGATGTCACGGGACGGCTTTAAGCTCTACCACAGTCGAGTACCCTGTACTCTAAATTATTACCCTGTTTTTTCTAACGTGCGCGCGCGTCCACGCTGCATTGGAGTGTATTGGGCCATTCATGATGCGCTCGCCATCGTTTCGTTGCTCCACATATACTAAATTTAGTATCACGTGACGTGAATTGATGACGAAGGTAAATGACACATCCTAACACGATAATCATGACACGAAAGTCATGTACGGCATCATTTACCTCAACTTCGTAACGTTGTGTTGATTTTCAAGTGACAGATCCACCCTTCTCCTTTGTGCTTCACATATCATCGATTCCCACTGTACGTAGGATTTGCCAATTTTTTTTATAAACACGTCAAAATCGTTAACAACTTTTTCCAAACGCACGCCTCAGTGTTGTTGCATGTTTGACACGACGGGCGTAAGCTCGTTTCGCTGATGCTCACGGGACGGCTTTCGGCTCTCCCATAGTAGAGTATCTAGTACTCTTAATCGTCAACCACTTTCTCTAATTCAAAGTGCTCTCTCATCGTTGAGTACAAAGTACGCGAAGTCATTGGGCACTTTTTCTAAACACACTGCTCCCTCTGTTGTCAACCTAGAAACTTTGTTTGCGTGATAATTGTTCGAGCTTTAAGTATCGAAACTACCGTAGGATTATGAGGGAGGCCGTACTAGAACACTCCGGAACTTTCAACCATCTGGACTCGACTTTCTTTTTCTCTATCTAAATGCGGCAGTCATGGCCGATATTCGATCTCGCGACCTCTGAATTAGCAGTCGAGAACCGTCACAACAGTGGCGGGGCACTTTAAAGGTGTCTGTTTATGCCCTCTTCAGGTATAATAGAGAAATTATAGACTATCTTCCCGAAGGAACCTTGATGGAATGCGAAACAGCAGCGGTGCGCACGGCGTTGATCCAGTAGAAACGTGCGTTCACGTGAGGGGTGGAAGAACGATTTGAAGTGGAAACCGGTGTAGCATTTACTTGAGCAAGCGTTTCTGTGACACACAAAGGCAGACAGGCGGGTCAGGCTTCGTGTAAGTTTTATCACGGATAAACAAGCCGAAAGATTGTTTCCACTCGACGTGTGGTCAAACGTTGCGGGTGATAAGGAGGGTACACCGCGAGGGAAGTGCATTTCGAGCAGGTGGAGGAGCAGGCAGCTGCGGCGAGTGTGCTGCGGGTGAGGAAGAAATGCACAGCGCTACCTGCGAAAGAAGCTTGTGAGGGGAGCGTCACGTCAACGCGGAACCGCGGCGTGACCTACTTGGCACCGCTCCTACACCGGCGGCGAGGGTAATGCGTTGCGGCGCATTTCTACGGACACACGTACGTATGGAATTATAAACGCCAGTAAAATAGTTGCTCAAACAAGATAATTCGAAAGAAATAGTTGCTCAAACAAGAAATAGTTGCTCAAACAAGAGATCTCAAACAAGATAATTCGGGTCACTTCAAGCATGCAGCGTCTAGCTCACTTGTCGTTTCCCGTGTATTTGCCGATGCATACGAAGTGGGAACCAGGGTTCAGCTTGATCCAACCAGGCAGCCAATCCTCGAATGAGGTCTGAAAGAATACCAAAATATGGATAGCTGGAGGCGTATCTGTAACCAGCACTTTTAAACTACCAGAACCGCATAGTCGTTCAGCGAACGTGGAGCGCGAAAACGGCACCAAAAACACAGAAGAGCCACACAGCACAAACGCTCACTAATTGTTATAGAGAGCTCATGCCGTGTGGCTCTTCTCTTTCTTTGTGTGTTCACAAGCTCCAAGTTTGCTTAACCAATACGAACTACCAACTAACGCACCTTTCTATCCTGTTACCGGAACTGCACCCAACTAATTTTGTGTCTAAAGCGGTAATTCTGTTATCTCATTCAACATTTACCCGAGTTCTGAAACCAGAGAACAGGTTGAGTCAAACAGATTGTTTCGTTATTTGGTTAATATAATGCGACACCGTGCCTTACTCATTCGCCTAAGACGACTGAAAGGTAGAGACCATCTTTTTTGCTCATTTCTCTTCCGAGAATGTAAATTTCTTCTTAGCCAACCATAAATGGAGCCCGTAAGCTGCATGCTTTGTAATCATCTTCTGGCCGAGGTTCTAACGTGTGGTGGCTGGTTCGAGTCCGTAGTGGGACGAAGCTTCATAAAAATTTTTCCAGAACTTTTTCTTTAGGTATAACATGTAATACATCAATGTATATACAGAAATGGCAAGATCATCCACCCACCGAGAGCGTCCACATAATTGCTATAGCGAAATTTCACCAGAGCTCTTACTGTCTTTCTCGAGATGACTCGAAGGTTAAAGTCACCTTGTATTTTTGCTGGGTTGATTCATTGATCCTCCCCTGCCTCTAGAATTTTTGTGCACCTATGTAAGTGTACGCCCTTTTCCTCACAGTCTCGTTTTCTTTAATGAAGAGTTCGTAAACCTACGTGATGGTGACGTCGTGATGATGTCCCAAATATTGGCAATCTTTGACGTTACGATAGCGTTATATGGTGGCGTCATCACATGATGACAGATTTTGCCTCCGGCATGTTGACGCAGCGGACGCGGGATGCCACACACGCCGCCAAAGGTTGATTTTCGCGCTTGATAAGACGCTAAGCCTTTCACCTTGATGGGGCCCGGCAACACTTTTGTAACTTCAAATAGAAAAGTTTGACTATCAATCCGGGCTGCGGCGGCTGCATTTTCCATGGAGGCGAAAACGCTGAGGCCCGTGTGCTCAGATTTGGGTGCACGCTAAAGAACCACAGGTAGTCGAAATTTCCGAAACCCTTCACTACGGCGTCTCTCATAATCATGTTGTGGTTTTCGACGTTAAACCCCGCCCCGCCGCGGTGGTCTAGTGGCTAAGGTACTCGGCTGCTGACCCGCAGGTCGCGGGTTCAAATCCCGGCTGCGGCGGCTGCATTTCCGATGGAGGCGGAAATGTCGAGGCCCGTGTGCTCAGATTTGGGTGCACGTTAAAGAACCCCAGGTGGTCAAAATTTCCAGAGCCCTCCACTACGGCGTCTCTCATAATCATACGGTGGTTTTGGGACGTTAAACCCCACAAATCAATCAATCAACGTTAAACCCCACATATAAATCATATCAAAGTTTGACTATCAGCGCATAAGCCTTTGGCATGCGCTGATAGTCCCACATTTGACATTCGACAAAATTATTAGAACCCGTCCATTGAGAGGGAGTATCAGGAATTGTTCGCATGCAAACAACGCTTTTTATCTCTTTTCATAGCAGTTAGTGCGCTCCGAGCAATGCAAAAAAAATCAATGAAACGGAATCGAGACGATGTGTACTTTCGTCAGCGTGCGTCATGACTTCAAGCATCCTTTTTTTTCGAATAAGTGGTAAATTTCTGTGTGTTCGCTAGTGCACGTGTGAGAGCGTGGCGACGCCTTGTGGTGTCTCTAGTAAGTACACACATCACCATGCTCAAATCAGCCAATGACCATGTACTTTGGGTATATAGCGCAGTAACTTCGCTACATGACGTCATTCATAGAGAAAAGAATGAGCTATTTTCTCGCTGATTTCAACAAATCACTGTAAATTTCAGGACGCGAGCAGCACTATAATGTAAGGCTAGCGTGATCTTCGACTGCTCATCGGCAACGTTTTCTAACCATGCTTCTAAAGTGTTCCAGTGCATTTTTAATAACATCATGGCATTGACACTGTGCAATCATTAGCACCTCTATTAGCCGTTGTCTCCTCGGTGACGTGCTCAATTTTCTGCGTCTATACCAGTCACTCATTGGATTGGATAAACTTTTATTTGGTCCTCCAAAACACAGATAACTGTGTTGCGGGCAGCTCCCACGTAGGGACTGAGATGCCAAGCTCCTCAGCCGCCTCGCGGGCTTGGTGGACAGCCCAGAGCTGATCTGCCAAGGATGAGCTGCGGATTGCCGCCTCCCATCTGGCAGAGGTGATGTTCGATATATGAGCGAATTTGGTGCACTGCCAGAGCATGTGTTCTAATGAAGCTATTTCCCCACAATGTGAACAAAGATTACTTGGGTATAGGTCAGGTTACATGATGTGTAACATTTTCAAAGTAGGGTACATCCGCGTTTGCAAAAGCCTTAATGTAAGTGCTTGGGGCCGGGTTATATTTTTGTGAGGTGGAGGGAAAATACTTCTAGACAGGTAGAAATGTTTAGTGAGCTCGTTATATGTTGTAAGAATTTCCCGGTTATCCCCTTCACCGGTAGAACGCCTCCCCGGGGAGGCGCGGTTGGAGAGTTCTCGCGCCGCCTCGTGTGCTGCTTCATTGAAATTGGGAGGGGAATCGTTGATTTGCCCGAGGTGAGCTGGGAACCAACTCAGAAGATGATGCGTTATGTTCTTGCCTTGCAGTATTCTCAACGTTTGTTTAGACACCGTCCCCTTGGCGAACGCCCGTAGTGCTGCCGTGGAATCACTGTAGACGACTTCAATGTTATCCATCTTGAGTGCTAAGGCGATAGACACCTGTTCCGCAATGATTGGGTCTTTCGTCCTGACCGTCGCTGAGTTGAGGACATGGCCATCCCCATCGACCACCACTGCCACAAACGCTTTCCCATTGGCGTAGGAAGCCGCGTCAACAAATACGACCCCTTGTTCCTCGTTTGAGACTTGACGAAGTATAGTCCTGGTCCTCGCTACTCTTCTTACGACGTTGTGTTCTCGATGCATGTTTCTTGTTATAGGAGACACCGTGATATTCTCCCTGATATTTTCGGGGATATCATTGTAATTGTGCCTGATTGTCATTGGGTGTTGGCCCAGCTCCTGCAGGATCATTCTCCCCGACCTTCTTGTAGATAACCTTGCAAACTGTGCTCTCTCTTGGGCTTCTGCTATTTCTTCGAGCGTGTTGTGAATGCCAAGCTCAAGCAGACGCTCGGTGCTGGTATGTATGAGTAGGCCCTGGACCTTCTTGATAACTTTCCTGAGGAGCACATTCAGTGTCTCGGACTCTGCTCTTGACCAGTTGTGCATTGCTGCCTCGTACGTGAAGTGGCTTAGAACAAACGCGTGCATCAACCTGATGAGGTTGTCTTCCTTGATCCCGTTTCTTTTGTTGGCCACTCTGCGTATGAGGTGCACGGCACGGTCTGTTTTCCAAGTTAATTTGGCTATAGATTTGCTGTTGGCGCCGGTAGACTCTATCAGCATGCCCAGGACTTTGATGGAGTCGACCCTCTGAATGGAATCCCCTTGATTTGTACGGAGTTGAATGTCTATCTGGTTTAACGGCTCCCATCCCGTGAGCTTCGGTCCCCGGCGTGCAGTCCAATACAGTAAAAGTTCTGACTTACTCGAGGAGCACTTGAGCCCAGAAGGACGAAGGTACTCTTCTACGGTGTCAATCGCCTCTTGCGGGGCGCTCTCAATCTGCCCCTCGCATCAACCTGTGCACCAGATGGTAATGTCATCTGCGTAGATGCTGTGCTTCAACCCTTCAATGCTCGATAATTTCTTTGACAGTCCACTCATGGCAATGTTGAACAGCATTGGTGAAATCACTGCCCCTTGCGGCGTGCCCTTGCTTCTAGTTCGATTGCTGTGGTCTCGATAACTGCAATCTTCATCGCGGCTTTCTGATCTCTAAGAAAGGACCATACGTAGTCATAGAAGGCTTTCCCCAGACCAAGCTTGGAAATTGCTTCGAGTATGAATGAGTGGTGAATGTTGTCAAACGCTTTTTCTAGATCTAGGCACAGAATGGCTCTCACGTCTCTCGTTTTGTTGTCGATGACCTGGTGTTTGATAAGCCTAAATGCATCTTGAGTGGATAGCCTTGCCCTGAATCCAACCATATTGTGTGTATATATGTCGTTATCTTCCAAGTACTTGTTTATCCTTTGCAGTATGGCATGTTCTGGAACCTTGCCGATACATGATGTCAAGGATATTGGCCTCATGTTGTCCAAGTTAGGGGGCTTTCCTGGCTTAGGAATAAGGATTGTCCTGGCCAGCTTCCACTGCTCTGGCACCCTGCCTTCTTTCCATGCTGCATTGATCATACCCTTCAGCATTTCAATTGAATCATCTTCAAGGTTACGAAGGGCCTTGTTTGATATACCATCCGGGCCAGGGGCCGACCTGCCGTTGAGATCATGCAAGGCTCTTCTGATCTCCTCGATGTTAAAGCCGCCCTCAAGACCTGGATTGGGCCTGCCCTGGTACTGTCTACTTGGTGGTGCCAATCCTCTTTTGATTGGGAGGTACTTATGCACGAGCCGCTGCACGACTTGCTGTTCTGTAGTGCACTCCATCTCTTTATGCAAAATTCGAGCGATAACAAGCTTTTGATTTGTTTTGGTGGTGTTTTCGTTGAGGAGAGTCACTCATTGAGCATTACGCAAATGGATTCGTGTTCACCCACGAACGCGAAAACTTTCCCCCGGTGGACGGCCATTTATCGCTTATACCTAGCAAAGCTACTTAACAATATCTGGGGCGTCACAATCCGAAACCACGTTATAAATAGGAGAAACGCCGTATAGTGTAGGGTCCTGGAAATCCTACCATCTGCGTGCCCTGACAGTGCACAGTACATGGGCCCCTGACAATTCCTCTCGGCCGAAATGAGGCGGCCTAGGTGGAACACTTGCTACGTGGCTCGGATGCTGACTCACAGGGCGCGGGTTCAACCACGGCCGTGGCGATCGCATTTCGATGAAGGTGAAATGGTAGAGGCCTTGTACTGTGCGATGCGAGGGCACGTCAAAGAACACCAGATGGAATAAATTTCCCGAGTGATCCACTACGGGGTCTCGCATAATCATATCGAGGTTTAGATATGAAACACCTAATGTACTATTATAACATCCACCGAAATGAGACCGCCGAAGAAAGAATCAAAACCGTGACCTGAGTGTTAGAAGCCTAGCACCGAAAATGCTTCAAAACGCGGCGGACTGCTAACGACTTACTACCGAATATTTCCTCCCACTAATGAATACAGCCTATACTGTTTTCACTTACGTTGCTGTTTGAAAGGCTTTGGCCACTGAACTCTTCGAAAATGTGAGCCGATACTAAAGCGAAAGCGTCCTCGTCAAAATACTGCCCCACACTAATGTTTTCGTCTGAAAAAAAGAAAAACAAGGAGTATAAGTTAAACGCTACGTTGGAAATGCTCATGCCTAGGACGAACGTGCTTTCCGACAAAAATTAACGCTGCTGCGGCAACAAGTCGTGCGAAGCTAGGTTACAGACATGGGCGAGCGCATGGAGGGGGGGCAATAGAGTAGCGTCCACCCCCCACCCCCCGCCGCAGTCAACTGAATAGGGGCGCAAAGGCAGCCCCATACAATAACATAAAATGAAGGGGGGGGGTGCTACCTGGGCCATCCCCCGCCCCTGGAGGGAATCCCTCCGCACGCTAATGGTCACGGTATAGAGCTAGTAAGCGCCTGGCAGCCCGGCTTGCCTTGGCCTTTTTGTACCTCGTCAAGTGTCCCCCACCCCAAACCCTTTCTGTACTCTATTATTTGTGGCTATGCTTGTATCTTTTTTTCATATATATTGTGCTGAGCACAGTTGGGTTTCTGGGACTATTCTTGGTGAGTCAGTTCTTTTTGGTGTGGTGTATCTAACGGTAGCAAGTGGACCACGTGACGGCAACTACTAAGTCCTATAGTGTATCGTCGAGGATGTGAAACAGTGGGGTGCAGACCGCGAGGTGCTGTTGATGGAAGACTTTAACGGACACATCCCGGTCACTGACGGGAATGGGAAGCTGTAGTGGCAATGTGAGGAACAGCTCTCCTTGGAAATAGTTAACCTTCGCACTGACTGTGAGGGATGCTTGACATAGTGCGCTCGTAGCAGCCGCTCTGCCATAGATTATATGCTGTGGTGACTGCAAAACTGGCGGCTCGCATAGCACAACTGCATATTGATGAAGAGGATTGGTATACTAAATGCCCACACTGATTCCCCCCACGTGAGAGCGGCCAGCCTGGCCGCGGCAAGTCAAGAGGACAAAGAACGTCGCATGAAGGGCTTCATACGGGAGACATGGACGACTTCAGTAGTTCGATAACGGCGATCTGCTGGGGCTACAAGTGGCGTCACGCGATAATTTACTGGGGAAGTTTCTTCAAGAACTGTGTACGGCCCGATAAATCGTGGCTGGAACTTGTCGCACAAACCAGGTGTGCGAATAGGCGTCAAAAGGAGCACTTCGTCTCCAGGTTGAAAGGATACAGCACGATGCGATTCATCATAAACCAGCTTTCTGTCTTGCTGTCGGGCTTCAGTGTTTATACGAGCACGTTGGCGGCTCTCTGCGAGCCGCAAAACGTATTCCTCTGAAGAGGATGGAGATGAATCCGCATGGCAGGTAAAGAAAGAGACGTCCAGCAAAGAAGTAGGGGAGCGTCCATAAACTAGGTAAAATGGTGAGTAGCCGGTTGTCCGCTGAATAGCCGTATTGTAGGCGAAAGTGACGAATGGTAGAACTACATCCCAGTTCTTGTGGTCTGGTTGAATGTAGGCGGCGATCATGTCAGCAAGAGTGCGGTGGAATCGCTCAGTGAGGCCGTTAGTTTGGGGATGATAACTAGAGGCAGTCTTGTGAGTTGTGCCAGAGGCGCGAAGAAGTTCGTTCACTAGTTGTGAAAGGAAGGCCCTTCCACGGTCGCTGAGCAATATACGTGGAGCACCATGACGCAGTATAATGGCTCGGAGGATGAAGTCGGGAATTTCAGAAGCTGAACCGGTAGTGACAGATGCCGTCTCGGCGTAGCGCGTCAAATGGTCAACGGCTGTTACTATCCATCGGTTTCCAGCAGCACTGACTGGAATCAACATGCAGTTGTGCTATGCGAACCGCCAGTTTTGCAGTCACCACAGCATATAGTCTATGGCAGAGCGGCTGCTACGAGCGCACTATGTCAAGCATCCCTCACAGTCAGTGCGAAGGTTAACTATTTCCAAGGAGAGCTGTTCCTCACATTGCCACTACAGCTTCCCATTCCCGTCAGTGACCGGGATGTGTCCGTTAAAGTCTTCCATCAACAGCACCTCGCGGATCTGCACCCCACTGTTTCACATCCTCGACGATACACTATAGGACTTAGTAGTTGCCGTCATGTGGTCCACTTGCTACCGTTAGATACACTACACCAAAAAGAACTGACTCACCAAGAATAGTCCCAGAAACCCAACTGTGCTCAGCACAAGGCCCCTTCATTGGCATCCAGACTACATTGCGGCGCCACAATATATATATCTTTCTGTGTCTGTTTCCTAGGGTACGTTCGCACTTGGCTTCGAAGGAAGTGAAAGCGACAAAACTCACTGGAACTCGCCGGTTGTCTTCTTACTTATTTCTCTCTCTACCTATACTTATTCTCTGCAAATTATTGCTTTCTTCTGTTTTTGTCTGTTTATTCCTGCCTCGTTTTCCCCCAGTCTATTTTTCTCTGCGTCTTCTGTCTACAGCAATATAGAAAGAAAGTAATGTCTTACTTGCACTTCACACATAGACTACAAAATACATAAACAAAGTGCATATAAAATGGCAAATTGAGCATCCATAAGCTGTCTACACGACTACACCCACAAGCTAGAAGTATATGCTTGTTTCTTCAATGAAGTCCCTGGGAATCGGAACACTCTGTGAGATTTTCAATTTTTCACTCAAATAGAAAAATTGACTACGTGTTACTGATGTATGTGCTAACATATCCAGTTCATGGATGACAACCGAAAAAAAGGAATATTTCAGCTCTTCACTGTTATTTTTGTACTATGTAAATAAGCTTGCATGTTTGTGCCAAGTAGCTCGTGTTTGTGATTGAGAAAAATTTCGAACTTCAATTTTAAAATCGATATGAAGGAGCTCACAAATATTTCGAAACATACCTGTTTCGCTTATGCTGCTAGCGTAAGAAGTTGAGAAATATCTCGAGCGTTAGTAATCGCAGGCTGAATGTTCGATAGTATTTAACGATCAATATACTCACAATCTTTGCATTAAAATTATTAACAAAAGGTGCTGACTCACTGATGAATGTGAAATCAACTTGCGCTAGATTTTCGAAGTTGAAGTAGTTCTGAAAACAAAACAGAAAAAAAAGAATGCACACTTCGCAAAACCAAGGAGTCTTCAATAATCTCTCGTACTTGGAAAATAGCGCTGCCTACTGACAGCAAAGCCTGATAATATGTATTCGGATAAAAATTCTTTTCTAGGGCACAGCATAGAAAATTCAGCAGTCAAGCAAAAAGTTACTCCATTCGCAAGCAGCCTCTCATAAAACGCAAGCTGTTCTCCACTACGTTAGAAGCTGTTAATAGATGCCAGGTTTCGTTATTTTGCAGATGGCTGCCACTAGCGAACACTCAATCCCATTCAATTCATTCGTTATTCTTCACAAGAAGTATGCATCAGTCCTGATATAAAGGCAGAAACGCATAAGACGGAGGAGATGTTAAGAGGGCCCTTAAGTCACGACTAGGTATGCAAACAATACAGAGCGCGAGAAATTAGAATAACGGCGGTTGAATGGGTCATTCTATTCACGTCAAGAGAGCATGAAACAATGTGAGTTAGCTTTGTAACCGGTAAACGATTGGCATTCTATTAGGTCTGTGGTGTATTTTGTTTCAAAGATGTGATGCGGTATGTGTCAATGTAAATTATCCATAATTTGTGCGAGATTTTGGAAAGGTTCATCACATAACTGCGCGAAAAAAAACAGCCGAAAACACGAAAGAAGAGAAACGGACACACGAGCGAAGATTGTGCGTTTGTATGACCTCTTCTTTCGCGTTCCCGTCTGTTTTTTGCGCAGTTGCACTATAGATCAGTACAAACTCGCCCATCTTATCAATATTCTTTGGAATAGCTAAAGTACTAACATATGGATGAAGCAACATACGAAATAGAGCAATTCCCGACATGAATCCGCGGTGCCGTTTGCATCAGATAAGCTTATGGTTATAATAACATCTATAAACAAAGCCCGCTATAAGAAACAATCTCGCATATTCGCTTATTCATTCACATAAGACGACGGGAATATGCAGGCCATCTCTTTTTTTTTCCTCTCGGCGGATGAATGCTGCCCTGCCTCCCTCGGTACTGACTTTCTCACAGTTCGGAGGCACCTCATTTTATTTTTGTGTAGCCTCCATGATCAGACCGTCCTTTAGTCATAGAGTTTTCTTAAGTTAACTGGAGGAGACTTTGGCATTGCGACCATTCAGCGACCATGAGAATGCTGGGTAGTACATGGAATCGCCATACTTTTGGGTCTCGAATCGCACTTGTGGCTTTGCCTATTTCTGTGTTTCGGTTTATTTCGAGAAAAGGAAAGAGTTGTTCTGAACTTCGTGACTGGATTTCAGCTCGTGGGCATGAAAAATCGAGGTGGTGATGCGTAGCTGATAAACTGTTGCGGATTGTTCTTTCGTGACAAAGGAGCTTCAAGCCATACGAAGCCAGAAGGAACGTGAAATACGCAGGCCTGCTTTAGGCAAAACCATTTGCCGCCCATGATTCCGATGCTTGCTGAAGTACCATGCGTGGGCAGCTCTCAATGACACTAGCGCTAGAGTTCCTTCCAATGTATTTATAAGAAACTGTATGCTTTAAGCAAGCTGCGATGCGATGTGAGGACGTCATCACGTTTAGGACGTCACCATGCACGTTTACGTGACGACACTTTTCGTCACCATCACGTCTTGTCGACGTGACAAACTTAAGCGATCTGCGAAGCAATTCCGAAATCATAGGGTGACGTCACCTCGCGATGATGTCTTGCATCACTCGTCACTCAACCCGACGCCACGAGACGGCGCCACGCAGGACGCCAACAAAATTTCGGGCTTCACGTGGCATCTCTAGGGCTTTCGCCTTGAGAAAATAAAGCTTGCCTCTGCCAACTGCTTCGATCGGTTGGAAAAACACACTCCCACGGCGATGTAGTCTCCCGCGTTTATTGTGCCACCACCGCTTCCGATAGTGTAGTCGCTTGCATCCGTTGCCCTGTTGTAGTAGTGCCCCGTAGCGTTACTCATTTCAGTATTGACGAGTGAGTTTCGTGGCCCCAAAGCAGCTATTCCGGCACTGGAAGATGGATGCACGCGCAAAAAGTGAACGTCAGAAATAATTGTCGTGGATCTCCAACAGCATAGCCACATACACATTTATTATAAACCTAGAATAGAAAGAGATAAAGAGGCCGATATCAATTGATACGATGTCTTGCAGAGCAAGGTGTTGGGAAATAGGTTATAGGAGGAGGAGGGGAATAAAGAGGGTACAGATGAAAGCATAGCGCTGTAAATTCAACATCAACATCAGCATCATCATCATTAATCTTACTACGTCCACTGCAGGACAAAAGTCTCTCCCATGTTCCGCAGTCGTCTCGCGGATGTGCTTGATGCAGCCACATAGCACCCGCAAAATTCCT
Source organism: Rhipicephalus microplus (assembly GCF_013339725.1). Taxonomy (NCBI): domain Eukaryota; kingdom Metazoa; phylum Arthropoda; class Arachnida; order Ixodida; family Ixodidae; genus Rhipicephalus; species Rhipicephalus microplus. The sequence continues at coordinate 103,728 of NW_023610978.1, forward strand.
ATATAATCTCCTCTGCCCACAAAACTTTCTGTCTCCCCTTCACCCTCTTGCCTTCTCTGGAAATCTATTCTGCGATCTATAAAGACCAGAGGTTTTCTTGCCATGGTGCTACATGCCCCACCAGCGACCATTTCTTCTTGATTTTGACTATAATGTCCCTTAAATCCCGTTTCTTCACTGGTCCACTCTACAAAGTGCACTACAACACATTAAGTGGTTGGGAAAGGAGTGTGACGGTAAAAATCAGAGAAGGAAGAACAGGATCACCAGCTTCGTTGTGTGCAGTCTTCGCAAGATCAGTGCGCAGCTGTACTTTTTTTCTTCGTAAGTATGTTGAGATGCTCTATAATGCCCAAGCATATGATCGGCTTCCATCATGCCTGTATCGTTGCCGGCAGGCTTGTATGTGCCACTGTGGGGAAAAAATGTTTGCGCAAGCACGCGAAAAAGACGACGAGATCATAATGCCAGTGATCGGATCAGCCTGTCCTGGTGTACTGCTAAAGTTACACGTTGCTGTGCTGTTACAATACAGTGTGGCAATATGATAGAAAGGAACACGATAAAATTGACGTCTTACGGTTTGTCAGCAGAAGAACAATATACAAAAATGTACGCCGCCAAGTTAACAAATCCTTTCGCCACAGTTTCACACATCGGTTTTGCATATCCCATCTGAAAGGAACAAAATTGCCTTCTAAGAGTTAATTCATAGTTTAGAGCAGAGAGATTTCTGAATTAACCCATCAATAAGTCGGTCACGTCTTTTAACTTAACTTTCAGATACTAGAGCACACATGGGATCTAACATGCAAGAGTACACTAAATAAATGCAATAAAACAAGTTTTATTGGAAGAATTAACTCAAAATGTGCTGGGCGCATTCGCTACAGACGCCTTTTACTTGTTATATTGGTTCTAGCAAGCCCCACTCGAAATATTTCTGGATCTAAGTGGTTTTATGCTGCCTCTACAATCATATGCATGATGATGATGATGAAAACTTCATTTAGGTCCATAGAAGTCACAGGCAAGACCCAGCGTCACCCGGCTTGTCACACATGGGGACAGCCAAGCCAAGCTTGGCCGTCTGTTCAGATGCACCCTGGATGGATGGGAAGATTTCTTTGCATTGCTTCTCAGATCGACCCACGTACGACCAAGAAATAATTTCACGTGCTGACGCTATGGTGAAAGTTTGGCAATATTTCGCGTCATAACATTCTTATATTGTGTGAAACAGCACATAGACCGAAGGCACAAATGAAATACAGGTGACAACTAGACAATCATTGCATTTCGGCAATCTAGTGTTTTTTCCCTTCCTTTTGTGCTTGGTTTGTGTGCTCTGCTTCAGCCCCGCCGCGGTGGTAAGTGGCTAAGATACTCGGCTGCTGACCCGCGGTCGCGCGATCAAATCCCGGCTGCGGCTGCGGCATTTCCGATGGATGCGGAAATGTTGTATGCCCGTGTGCTCATATTTGGGTGCACGCTAAAATACCCCAAGTCGTCGAATTTTCCGAAGCCCTCCACTACAGCGTCTCTCATAATGATATGGCAGTTTTGGGACGTTAAACCCCACATAACATGCGTTCTGCTTCACTAGTAAAAATTAACGGTCACACGTACATTTGCCCAACTTTCTGTTTTACTGGTCATAAGTGATGACTTTTGTATGACTCAGACTGAAGTCGATGCCGCGGGACGCTGATAATGATGACGGCAAAATCTGCCCTTTGGTGAGGCATTCAGTACTTTCACTTTGAGCAGGCTCGAGATGCAGGTGGGTGTGGCCCGTAGTCTGGAACTGCACTTCTCACAGCAGGCCACTTTGCATGGTCGACGTGCGCCTCTTGGTGCTCACCTTTCTCGCAAGCGAGACAAGGTCTCCCAACGGTTCCTCTCGAATAGAGAAACTTGAGTGGAAATTAAAGTGTGCTGTCTTTCTGACTTAATTTTACAGCAAATAAAAAAGATGTAATAGATGCCTAAAAATTCAAGAGTTGTTGTCCGAGGGTGAATATGTGATAAGTGAAGCTTAGCGTTTGTAGCAGACACACTACCTTTCCTTCCTTCCTTCCTTCCTTCCTTCCTTCCTTCCTTCCTTCCTTCCTTCCTTCCTTCCTTCCTTCCTTCCTTCCTTCCTTTCTTCTTTCTTTCTTTCTTTCTTTCCTTCTTCCTCATTGCACAACCTTGCTTCTTGCGTTTGCCTTTTTACTATCCGGGAACTGGACTTTGTGCCATGTACATTATCATCACCGCAGCTCATCTGTTTCTTCAGGCAACAGCGACGGTCGTGTGTGAAACGATACAGTGCAACAATGAAAAGCAACCATGACATCAGGCCGAGTGAAACGACATGTAACCTCGTTAGAAGATCAGACTGGCATACTACAAATGGCTGGTGTTCCACATTTATCGGGCCAACATTACTACTCACCACACCTCTCAACTAACTGTTAGGAAGGGAACACGCCATAGGCCAACATCGATTACGAGTGGCACATTGCGGCGTCTCTCGTTAGCCGTTCGTATTGATTGCTTGGGCGGTGATTGGGTGCGCGCCTGTTCAGGATGATGGTCATTTTTTTTATAACCACACACAACAGACGTTGATCCTACCAGCTCTGCTGCAAAACACGAACACACAGAGGAAATAATTTTTTATTTCTCGTTTCTTTTCTGTTCTTGCAGAGTTTATATGCGGTGTTGCCTGTGTTACACCAAGGAACCAAGAAATACGAGAGCGTAAGACAGCCCAGGCCTCTAAAATTATCTGCATTTGAAATGCAATAAGCGCAACATACACGGGGCACAATAGGAGCAATTGAACTGAGAGGTTCGTGTGGGCCAAATAATCATAAAATAATGAACAAAAAAGAGCAAACAATGCCCTGCCAACTTCACCGAAGTATTGCAGGCTAACTAATTAAAAATAAATAAATAAATTAGACATGTTTCAAATAGTATTATTTAAGAAGAGAAAGAGACCTGGGTGGAAAGTTAGAGAGCACTCGCCCCCACCCCCACAGCCAATCACCTCCAAGGGAACGAGAGAGGATCTCAGCGACATATTGTACAAAACCCTTTACCAGAATACGCAAATAAATATTTTGACTTGGTCTTGACTTACAAAAACAATTTTTTTCTTGCTTTTTTTTCTCGGTTTCAATCTTCCATCATGCAGGCTGACTTTGCCATCTTCTTTGTCTTCTCCTTTCATGTCCTTACTGTCAGATAGGATCCCGTAGCGTACATTTTATCGAAACGTAAATAGACAGTACTTACCGGAAAGACAACGTGTACGCCATTGTTGGCCATTGTGAATTTCTGATGCAGGCGAACGATGGCAGGCAGAGGACTGTGGGGAAGATAATTCGCCATGCTTTTGGCACTGTGACTCGGGTGGTTGAGACGCTCCTGGTGGGTATAGCTGTCGAGAAAGGACCTAACTATTCAGCTAGCTGGATGCAACTGCGGGCGATAGAAGAACCACTCAGCTGCAAGTGATGCGCGAACCTTCAGGAAAGCGCCTTCTGGCGTCGACAAATTATCGACTAAAAAAAAGCGCAAGCTTACGCGGGATGCCTTATACGCGTCACGAGTTCGTGATGCTAGCCCCAGCTCACTTATCCGTACGATGAAATCGGCAGCAGTATTGTAGCGTCATGTGCCCGAATACAATTGAGAATATTGAGTGGGCGTCTCAAATAGGTAGGCTTAAGGAACCCGTCACTACGCAGTATCACGAACTCGAAGAAAATAAGTATAATTCATTGCATTCGAACATCCTGATTTTACCAAGACGTCTTCGATAGGAAGACTTATGACATCCGTCAGCAATGTAGTGTAATTTAGCCGAACAGAAGTGAGTGCCCAGCCAAGGTGTGTTGAATTGCTGCAGGTTCAAGACACCCATCGCCTTGAACGGAAGGCAGCATTAGTTGGCGATTGCATGTTATATGAGCCCATAGAAAGACCGGGGAAACGGTGCGAGGCAAGTGGAACGTTGAATAGATCGCAATAAGAGGCATTACTTATTGTGTAAGAATAGAAACGTTTATTTACCGATGAATGTCTCCGCGTGTGCTATACTGACAGTAATGCCACAAACTGTGGCATGAAATCGCGCGAACGATTGCCCCCGTCTTCATTGGCTGTGAAAGTGCACTTCTCTTGAATAAGTCCACCTATGGAAGTGTCGGACAGCCCATCTGCTCAAAGACCTTACTTCTGCTCATACAAGCACTGTAGACTACGTTGTTGCAGTGACAATAGAAAGTGTATTTCCCAATACTGCGTTTTTGTATTTTTAGGGCATTTTGCTTTGTTAACCTTTTATTTCATGCTTTCAAAGATCAAGGGTTCCGTCCCTGCCGGCGACAAGTTCGCTTGTCGTGTACGCTGCCTTTTTCACATCTATATCACAGTTATTGCAGTACGTTTGAATCAGTACAACTAATGTGCCTTGTGACTTTTTTGCCTTCTTTACTCACTAGTTTTATTAAGGTAGTGTCAATAAATGAGCTTTTGAAAATTTCCTTCATTCATTTTTTCTTTCAAAGTATTGTGTTAGTTACACCTGGACATTGACTGTTAGTCCTCTGTCAGTTGTATAGACGTGTTCTTAAAGAAATCTAGTAAGGAATTTCATGAAAATGCACAGTATTCGCACTTTGTAGGCCACGCGTACAGAAAAGTGTAGTTTCTGAGCCCCTCGTAAAACTGCATTTCTCATCTGGAAGTACTGCTGCCATGTCTCTTCATGCACGCCGCTTTGTCCATAACATTACTGCATTGATTGTTCTAATACTCACTGTGCATACGTCAGCGCATCACTTTTTTGTTTCTAGAATAGATCTTTTCCAGCAGGCTTACCCTTCGTAGACAGTCATTCATTACAGCTGCATTGCGTATATACCACCGGAACTGCCATCAAAAGGGTGTCACACACCGTTTGCTTACAGCAACCCCTGCAAATATATGTGAAGTTGCACTCACGTTTCGTCGGCGTGGGGTCTTTGCCTAAAGCACTGTTTAAAGACATGGCCGGCCCACCTCGCAAATTACCCAAACACGGCCGTGACCTGACTGCCACGTAGGTACTGAGCTCCATTCCCGCTGACATCCTCATTTTTATACTTTGTATTCGTCGAGTCAACACTGCTTCTGCCAGTTTTTTTAACGCCGTCACATTTAAATTACCAATGTCTGTTTTGTCACTCCTGGATAGACCTAAACTCTCATTGGCCTGCGGCGGACATGAATACCACGGCCCATGGTATTACAGGTATGTGGTACACGAGTCTGGAGGAAAGGGTTTGACGACGTGCGAAGCATAATTTTCACGTTATTCATGTCCTGACGAGACCGCCATATCAGACAAATTTTCTTACGGTTTACACCGATTTCGGTTTACATTAAGTAGGTGATTGTAAGAGCATTCAGATCTTGGCGGCGACAGACAGATGGATGGATGGATGGATGGATGGATGGATGGATGGATGGATGGATGGATGGATGGATGGATGGATGGATGGATGGATGGATGGATGGATGGATAGATGGATGGATGGATGGATGGATGGATGGACGGACGGACGGACGGACGGACGGACGGACGGACGGACGGACGGACGGACGGACGGGTGGGTGGACGGGTGGACGGGTGGACGGGTGGACGGAAACTACGTATGCAGACTAGGCGACGAAGTGTGGTTGTTCTGCTTCCCAGGTTTGTCACTGTGGAAGATATACGTGTTGTTTTGTGTGATTTGAAATCTTGTTTGCTTTGTTTTACGTGGCCTTATCTCTGTAAAACTACCTTCCAAGGTTGTCAGTATGCTAGAATCAATAAAAAAGAAAAAATAAAGAAATTGGTGTATCATCCACCTGTTTTTGATCCACTCTTTAATGGCTTCAGGGAAAGCGCTGTCCTTGTATTGCTTATCAGCTTTTTTTATTGGGTCAAAACAGAATACAAGGTACTCGTGGCAAACATTGTGACTGTAAAGCAATCTCGGATAAGTTTCTGGCTTTGAACACAGAATTTACTATGCGTCCTGATTGAATATCCTATGGGGCAGACGCAGCCGCCGCCACAGAGTTGAAGGAGGTCTGACTGTGGAAGGGGAGAAAATCTTTAGACCTCACTAGAGCTGGAACTTGAACACGTTGTCGGAGAGCGTCAGCTTCTTTTATAATAATGATAATGACAGAAGCCTCCAAATTGAGCAACTTTTCCTTTCTTTCATTCTTTCTTTCGCTCTTTCTTTCTTTCTTTTTTTGTTCTGTCTGTCTACATAATTATGTGTTTGTTTTTTACACATATCTGTAAAGCACCGAAATAATAAATTCATCAGTTCGCCAAGGCATCTACGCTTTCCGCAAGGCTAAAAAAGGCACTGATGGGCACAAAAAAGGTAAATTATCAATTTAAATATATATTTGGTAGTTTATCAATGCAAATTGATAAACTACCTAAAAGGTAAATTGTCAGTCATGATTCGATTGACAATTTAAACAGCGAAGTTGTGTAAGCCATCTGTAATTTGTGCGGCCTGTCTAAAGAAAGAGGTACGCGCTCATGTGGCGTTAAGAATATCATCATCATCATCATCATGATCACCGTCGTCGTCATCATCATCATCATCATCATCATCATAACGTCATCATAAACCACTGTGTGCCATAAAATTTGGGTGATTGCTAGTCCGGAAGGCTGAAAAGATGGCGAGACCCAGCGGTGCCTTGAAATAGGGGCCCGACCACGTGGCGTTGCCCTGTTTTACGGCAACGATGTCTTTTTTGCTAATAAAGTTTTGTTCTTCTTCCTACTATTCACCCCTGGTACACTAAAAATGAAGAGAACTGTAAGCTAAACAAATGGTTGTGCAGCGACTCAGATCTTTTAAGCGACAAGACAAGACTTAGGTGAGCTGAACGTCCGGACTACGTACAACGAGTCAATACTAAGGAACAGAAGACGCAACGGTGGAGGCACGAAGACACCGAAGCTATGGACGTCCTACGCTAATGGCATGGCCGTAAAACTGTGAGAGACGTGAACGCTAGCTTTGGGCGCGAATTTGTAAGCGGGTTTCTGTTTCTAAAGTTTCGACGCCCTTTTCGTGTCTGTGGTTTACCTCGAACCCTTCTAGGCTGAGAATCAGCATAATAACAATGTTACATTGGCTACCTATAGGCTAGCAACGACGTTCACGTAACCTAGAAGCAACCTGCGACCTCTAGCTAAGGCCTTGAAGCAACCCAGAGCTAACCAGATCAGTCTTAATAATCCTATTATTTATCAATTTCAAGCCTTGCCTGGCCTTGCGCAAGCTTGGGACTTTTTTTTTTCACAGCGGAGGAAACATCCCCAGGAACAAATGATACATCGTCATAACAGGTGTACTTTACTACAAGCCCTATAAGTGATTTTCTTCCCAAACATACGACCTTCATTTACTATCAGTATAATAATCTTGACGCAGACTACCCTGTTTTATTCCTCGTATCGACCATCTGAAATACATCAGCTGTCACCACTCAAAAGAAAAAAACATCATTTTTATTTACCATAATTATTTATTTATGAAAAAAGAGAGGCTGCATAAGAGCTGGCAGTTTTATTATGATGATGTTCATTATAAAAACACACAAAAGGTCAAAGTGCTGAAATAATCAGAAAAAAACTATTTGATTTTATGTACTTATACGACATATGACATATAAAGAATACCCTTAAGAGCATAGTTTAATACATGTACGGTGTTGGCACACATTACAACGAATAGAGCTTATTCAATAGAGCTTTGGCTAATCGCTTGAGTAGTGGGCATGAGCCACACGCCTGGTAGCGTAAGAACGAGAAAGCAGCTTAGGCGTCGCCCATCGCTTCTACCAGCTAACGCTTTCTGTGCCCTCGAACCTTCGTTGAACGAGTTCGAGTTACCCTAACCAACTGATCTAACATCCCAGATGTCACAAAGGTGATGCAGCTGTCGTCGAAGCGGACAACCAGACTGTCGGAGCCAGTGGGGAATCTGTCTCGAACGACGAATCTCAACTGGAAAAACGCGTGAGTGATGCACGTTACAATGTCTCAGCGTACATAGAAATCTGTTTCACCGCGATCGCGAAGGAATGAATGAGACAGCATCAAACTGGAATCGTATACGAAGTATGGCTATCAACCAACTCCTTTAGGGAGCCTATCTGGCGTAACTGTACAAACACTGGCGAGTGGGAATACGGCTGCTCCAGGGAGAGAAGCACTTTTCGTGGTTTCTGTGTAGCTTCAACCCCAGATAAGCGGTGAGAGCGCAGAGCGTACAGCACATACAGATGTCCACACGCTTGTCTAGAATGCTGATGTGGCATACTTCGGCGTGTTCCAGCATGTTCTGTCGCAGCACACGCCACTAACAAGTATACTTCTGGGATATCCCCCTCGCTCGCTGGATTCCGTGCCGACCGGTTGCGCCCTCGCGATCTCCGACGACAGCGCAGCTCTGGTCGACTGGGTTGGTCCTACGCCACCTCCTGCCGCCGGTCCCCTACGACGACGACAGCGTAGCTCTGGCCGACTGGATTAGCCCTACGCCATCTCCTGTTGCCGACAAGAGCTCTCGCCAGTGGTGCTCCGTCCTCTGAGTCCTGCAACCGTGTCCTTCTGTCCTGTCTTCTCCTTACTTCCGTCGCTCCCTGTCCCTGCGCCTCGCTCTCTCCTTTCCTCTCTCTCTATCTCTCTACCTTTTAATCCTACCCTTTTAATCACTTCTCTGCCCCGATCCCTCATGAGCTACTGTTGAGGTGTCCTCTCCCTGAGAGACAGTTATGGGGCTCACTTTTCTCTTCTTTTAATTTATAATCACTCCCCCCCCCCTCCCCGTGTGGTATCCGGGTTCATTTTCAGTTTGATTCGAGCTGCCATGTGGTGCCTCGCACGGCAGCGATGTCTAGATGCGCCACTAGGAGTGCGTAAGAAGCATGCTGTATATACGTGTAAATAAAGTTCACTTGGTGACGAGTACTCGTACAAGGCGGACGTGTCTCTTCGGCGCTCTGCGCCACTTTGCCGGCGTTCCTGCCGGTATCATCGGAGGGCTGCGGTGTTGCGCTCTTTTTCTTCTTCGTCGGCTGCGACCATACAACACCACGCTTAAGCATCTGTTCTTAGTTGTCATGTACGCTTTAGTATGGCCTTTTTAAAGCTTGGTGTTATCGACAAAAGCCGTCAGTGCAGTCTGGAGGGTGCAGCTCCAGTGTTCTGGACTAGTGTGTTGATGTCTGTACAATTAAGGGTAAGAATCGTCTGCTCATATTTCTCGATAAAGCCCACATGCCACTGTTCCCGCTCTTTTGATCCAAATTCCTATTTGCTGCCCCTAAAGCTCAGCACTCTTCCTCTTCCCCTACCTCCCATCACCGTCCGCTATGAAACCTGCTCATGCTGCATCGTCTGGGGAGACACGGCCGGCGAGTTCCATCTCTGCTTGAGCCGCGTTAATGCACCTGCATTCGAATGGTGCCACTCGCAAGCAGAATATATGATTCGGGAGGAATGCTATTCATTGGCGCTTTTTAAGGAACATGATGGCGACGGTGAACATGCGCCGCTATTGCACATACATTTGCTATCACAAGACTTAGTTGCTTCGCAACGTTTATCGGAACATTTCAACACAGTGTGTAAACCGAGCCATGGCTTGATTTCGTACTTACGCAAATAACTTTCTTTATTATTTGCAAGCACTACTGTCACACTCCCTATTTAAACGACACGGCTTAAGTTTACGTATGTTTAATTATTGTTCCGTGTATTTTACCGTGACTCCTCGGTTTACATTGCCCTATTTTGAAACTGTATGAGCTTCAGTGCTGCCTTCCCAGTTAGCGTAAGGTTTTCAGACTTCTCAAGCTGCCACTGAGCATTTGGTTTTTCTGCAACCTTTTGTCGGCATTGAGAGATCAGAAAATAAAAGAATTGACTTGAATAAAATATGTAGAACATTGTTTAAGTGTCACCAGCTGCGTCGTGCTCAACTTTCAATAGGGCATGCGGGCTGCGCTTCTACTACTCGCTGTAAAGTGATTGATAGTTCGTTATACGACGACCCTGCTTTCATACATCCTTTTATAATAGCGAGAGCAAACAGTGAAATGGACAGTATCGTACTACATCGATCAGATTAGGTTAGGTATTAAAACTACACAGTACATAACAGCCACATCAGCTTAAGAAGCAAAAAGCCTTGGCACGGTGACATCTGTTTCATTTTGTACAGCGTGGGAAGTGTACTTGATGATCTGACAGCAGATACGCAGTTCACCGATTCTTCTTTTTTAGTACAGAGAGCCCCGAAAATCCTTGTGTAGGCGTGTTTGTTGGTTGAATTTCAAACCTCTCAATTCCTCGTATTAAAGAAGTGGGTGTGTTCAACTTCATCTTGGCAAGAGTAGCTTCTATATATAAATAAAAGAATTGTGCTAATGCTTAACTTCCACATGTCGTCACCAGGTGCTACCCTTTGATAAATGATTTCCTATACGCATCGTGAAGACGCGTCTTGCCGCGACGAGAAGCCTGATGTGAAGACTATGCCAATATTCAAATTTTCACTACGTGATTTAGGACGAAATCCTCAAAGGACTCTTGTGTATGAATAAATGGCACGGCTTCTTTTCTTGAAGTACATTAGCTCCTTTTTAAAAGCATCAGCTAAGTGTTAGGATTTCGTTATTGTAGAATTGAGTGCAGTTACTCTGTATATGATTACAGCTACGCCTGCAGCACTGTAAATTATTGGTTTTCTTGATTACAATGCTTTGACTGATGAAACATTGTGGAAAGCTAGTTACCAAGGTGGTCGTATTATTACAAAGTTTTTATTACTGGCAACAAAGCCAAGCGTTAGTTTCTTCATGATAAGTAAACATTTATTGGTATCACAAGGTGAAATTTTCGGCACCCAATATTCATGTTATGTATACCGAGGCCGAGGAATTCTCAGTAAATAAAAAGAAATAAATGTGACCGAGCTAGCATGCTCTACCACTTATATAACTTTATGTGTTGATAACTAGGCATACACTCTTGGTACAGGATCACAGAATGACCCACCGATGAAACTCTGTAAACGTATCTGGCTTACTAAATACATCACAGATGCCTGCGTTTCTGGTGGTTTGTACATGTGACAATGCGCATGATCTCCTGTGATAAGCAAGCATATAACAATAATAACTTTTCTGCCAACAGCTACGGAGGACGAGGTCGCCAAGCCGAGAGAAACTACCTGATAACTACGGGCCTTGTCTTCGCTTAAATAGTCGGAGTAACGCCAGCTGTGACCGTCCTCTCTTCAAATGCGAGAAGCGAGAAGCTCCAAGCAGTTCTCGAAGATCAGAAGACACATCTGTAGCTGGAACAAGTGTGCCCAAAGCCACCGTAGTGAAGTCAAACACTACTCTCAGCATAGGGATACCGAGAAGTGTTGACACGCTAATTACGGAGAGGCGTTTCCGGGAATCGGCCAGCCGTGCGACTGGCTCGCTCTGTAAAAGCTTCAACGAACAATGCAGTGTTGCTTTAGAAGCAGTAGCCTTATCAAGACACAGAGGAAGTACCGAGATAGGCCCAGTGATACCACGGTGTCACGAAGATTTGAATGAACCAACATGGCAATGGACTCCTAATGAGACCACGTGTGCAGGCACGGCTCCTACGGGTGGCCAACTTCTCGTGTCTGAACCGTTACCATGCCAGAACGACGAAAACGCTGCGAAAGTCCACCAGCGATTCCCGGCCGGCATTCACAGAAGGCTCGTACCAAGAAAAATGCATACAGGGCGTTTCGAAAATGACCTTTCAGAGTCATCGTTTACAGAGTGCGCGGTTCCTCCAGAACTAATGCGTGAGCTGGTACATTCGAGCCTGTATCCTAAGCATTTACCAGCGACTGATCATGTTGGTTCCCGAAAAGCACGCACAACGCCGGATATCAATGTTTACCATCAGGTGAGTATGACTGATGCTTTCGATGCTGAAGATTACGTTTAGGTGGCACAGATGCATCGATTAATGTTTTGTACGGTATTGTGGCAAGCTAGACAGCTCTGGCACCAATAATCAATGAACGTCACGAAAGTAACTCACATTTCGTTCAAGAAAGCCGAAAATTAATTTACTCCATTCGGATAGTTTCCATTATCCGCATGTGCCTCATAACAAAGAAAATTACCTTTGGACACGGAATTGAACGTAAGCATGCGGTGATCAATAGGGGAAAGAATATAGCGCAACATAATCAATCGGCTAAGGTGAGAATTTAGGGACAGGTTGCCAAAAAACGAGTACCAAAAAATGCAGGGCTTTATCAGAAACAAATGTAAATACAATAGTGAGGGACGTGATTAGTCACCTACAGCCAGCGCATGCTTCTTTTTACGACCTTTACTCTTTATAGTTAGGGTGACTATTTAGTACGCTAATTGTTCCGTGACTGTTTGAGCTGCTTGAAAGTTTACCCCTACCAAGTCATACGGGACATTTAAAAATAACAATTGTTTCATTGCTCACACAGGGGTCACGGATTATTTCCAAGCCTGGTGTGCAGCTACAAGCCACGACGGTAGAAAAGTTTGGACCATCCGGGCATCCAGCTGGCTGGCATGAAACTCAGGTGCTGACGGTACTCGTCTCCAATCTGACAGCCAGAGGTGCACTGTCAGCAGAAGAAATGGACAGGGATAGCGTGAGACTTTTCTCCAAGCCAACTACGAGTGCGGGCATTTCACCGACTGGGACGAGAGCAGGGCCATCATCCACAGGCAAGATGCCTACAGAAATCGCCAGTGCCAAAGCGGGCGCAGCTTCTAGCACTTTTCCTACGGCCATGACGTCCCGGGGCCCTGGTGTGATGTCACAAGCCCCTGTGATAGGAAGAGCAAATGGCGTCGTCAGGACCGGTGTCGGTGCGACTAGCGTCGCAACCCCTGGATACGCAACGTCCCTGGTTTCAGCAGGGGTATGTGTGCTATCTGTTTACAGTTAAGCCTCCATGGAAATTATCAATGTTACAGTGGTATACCATCGGCTTGTTCATTGGGATCATATGATTTCTATAGACAGGTATGCTGATATTAGAATGTTTGCTGTTTGCGCGTGTTCATATCACAACGCAATACCCTAAAATTTATTTTCTTAGATTTTTATACATAGGCGACAATCAGTGGAAATTCTTACATTATTCTTTTTAATAATTTTCTGGTCACTATGCGATGTTGCGAATGCGTGGGCCATTAGCCTTGTCAAGCTTTAGGGATGACAGCTTTACTGTTTATCGTATTGTTTAAGAATCAACCCGGATTGCCCGAAAGGCAATCTCTGCATGCAAAGCTTCATAACAATATTTGGTCAAGAATGATGTAAAGCTAATATATATATATATATATATATATATTTATATATATATATATATATATATATATATATATATATATATATATATATTGATGGATGGGACATCGCAGAGTCGAACTGCGAGTGGGAAGCGACCTTCTGTGCCACGTTCGTCACAGCCTGTCCCACCAACGGCAGCAATGCCTCCGTCAACTGCTCGCCCATCACAAGCTCAAGGTGCGTTTCCTGTAAAAAAGTGTAATATTTATCAAGCTTCTTTGCTGCATCGAACAGGAAACTGCTCTAACAGCTCTGCAAACAGACGAGAACGCGGATATTCATCGAATAAATCTGTACCACAAACACACCAGGAATAAAACAATACCAAAACTTGAGAGTGTGGGACCAAGGCTCACATACATAGAGGCGTCTTCCTGGTACGACACTGTCCGTTGTGCATCTTTGCACCCATCAGAGTACATTACTGTGAACTTGTTTATAGCGCAACACCAGAAACACAGAAAAAGGAAGGAGCAAAAGAGAAAGAAAACACGGCGCTGACTCAGAACTGTTGTTCGTTAGCGCCGTCTTTTCTTTTTCTTTTGCTCCTTACCCGTCCTGTGTTTCTGGTGTTTCGCTGTAAACAAGTTCACGATGGATTCCAGCCAAGTGGTCCATCTTACCGTCTTACTGCAGGTTGCATTAGGTTTACAAAGCCATCTATTCGTCAATGACTAGCCTACTACAGGCCACGAAAATCAATCGATTGATCTATCAATGAATTAATCAAATATACACAATCATTCAGTTATGTATCCTTTAGACCTCTTAAGTACAAGACTGAAAGCATGAGCAGCTTGATGAGGTGCCAACATGACAAAGTGGGATAAAGGTGATGGTCAGCCACGCTGGAAGAGTGCGAATAAATTCGCAAGTACTACATGGCACTCAGAACTAAAAATTATGTAACAAAGCACTGAACAATACGAAAGAGCCCATTTGCTTAGACAAGAAACGACATGAGCATAAATAAAAAAATGTCTGATACGAGCAAACTTATCGCCTACTTCGGTGAGAGCAGGTGATGGGGACCGGAGGCTGAATAAAGTGAGCCATACATACATACATACATACATACATACATACATACATACATACATACATACATACATACATACATACATACATACATACATACATACATACATACATACATACATACATACATACATACATACATACATACATACATACGTGCGCCGACCACGTATCTAGGGCAAAATTGGGGGGCATCCAAGAAGCTTGCACTGCCTTAGATCCCTTATGCAGTGCTAAACCATGTGAGGCACAAACCATTTCAGGAGGGGTGCGCGGGGGTATAATACAATCGACTGAGCAGTAAAAAGACATCTTTCGCCTTTGAGTAACCCTAAGCAAATATATAGGTTTAGTTTGGGAAAACTTTATTGAGCAAATATATCGGTATCCGTAAATTTTTTTCCCCGTGATTGCTCTCTCTGCAATGTGCTGCTCTTTGCCCTCTAGGGCCTGCTGCCAAGGGCCCTGCCATCCCAGGCGGTAACGCTACCGTGACTCCAAATCCAGGTGTTGCCCCGGCTGCTGCTCCTGCTACGGCTGTGGGTGCTGTTCCCACTAGCTATGGCCCTGCCTTCGCTGTAGGTCAGACTGCACAACCTGCTTCTGCAAATTCCTTCACCATTGGTCCTGGCCCAGGCTTCGCGGTTGCTGAAATTGGTGCAAGTCGTGGCGTACCCACGGTGGGAACTGGTGCCCCGATGCCATTCTCTCCCGTGCTGGAATCGGCGCTATTCGCGGACTCCGAGGGTGACGAAGAGCCGGACTACGAGCTTTCCGACACCACAATCCTGGACGTCAATCCGTGTCTCCTTCTGCCGCTATCTGGATGCAACTTCTTTTTCATTGCCGGTGCGCAATTTAATTTTATGAAAGAATTTCACAACCAAAAAATTTCAGCCGCGGCGTCATACGCAAAAAAATCGAACGCTGGTAAGAGTTTGTATTTCAATGCGCTTTTTCCAAAAACTGAAAGGATCTCTTCTGTATTCTCCAAAAGTGATTAGAAGGCGAAAGACGTATTATTATTTTCGCTCTTAGGCAATACATGTATTAGTCCTGTACCCTCCCGCGAAGCTCTCCTTACCAATGAGGTTGCAGATGCCATCAGGATAGAAGGAACTGCAAGATTTTTGAAGCTCACCTGCTTTGGCACTGGCTCCACGATCGGCTCATTTAATGGTGACGTCATCACATGATTTTTGTGCATCACTCGCGTTGACGCCACCGACGCTGCCGACGCCTGATGTTAACATCGATGGCCAATTTTGGACTTTGATAAAGCATGTAAGACAGTCACCTTGATAATTTGTGCTTTGAATTGTGAGATAGTGGTCGACAAGTTCGGAGATGACGATGGTACTTAACTGAGGTCACCTGTAATTTCACGGCAATGCCGTTGACTGAGAAGCCGTTTATATTTATTATTAGGCGTCTCTTACATTGCGACTCTAACATCATACAAGAAGACTGCTTTCTGAATACGTAACTGATTGATTTAACATGTTTTGGGCAGGCTTTTTACTTACAGTCTACGAGTTTTTGCGCGCTGCCGAATTGAAATAGTAAGCTATTCTTAGTTAAGGCTTCCCATTGCGATATTGTAGCGCTGGTCACGTGGCGTAGCACTAGCGAGATTGAGGTTCCGACAAACGGGAGTCGTGATAGTTGTGATTGATATGGATGGGTGAGCTGCGAGAGGCACAACAGGATAGGAGAGAGTTAGGTCATGCAAAAAAATTTGCCCCGAATCTGCATGTTATACTGCAAATGTCGTCGAAAGACGATAGTCTAGCGTCTCGAGAAAGTGAACAAAACGTTTATTTCATGTTCTGCGCAAGAAAATCGGTAAATGGTATTCTGGAGGCGCTGCGTCAGACTGCCCCGAGCGTGCAGCTGAGGCGAACGAGCGCATCAAGTCACGTCACACGTGAGGCATGAGCGCTATCTGGCAGTTATCTCGGAAAAGGAAGCGCGCGCGGCGTGCGCGCCCGTCTCGGAGGTGATGAAGTGTAGAACGCAAGGCGACGGGTAGGTGCCACCACCGTGCCGTCTTAGTAAGGCGTTGGAAACACTCGCCTTTTCGTGCAAGCGTTACATCGTCAGCGCAGCGTGATAAGCGCTATGGTCCCTTGAATTACATAAGTATGCCTTTCCTAGTAAAAATGCACACATACAGACTGTTGACGTGTTGTTATAGTGCCTCATATATGCGCAATATTTGCTTTTTAGTTGACAGTCGCACTAGTAGGAATGCTAAATCTTGAGCAATATTGATGGACGCTCCGGATGGGGTCGGTGGTTTGGATTTTTGCTAGAACCGTTTAGATTTTAGAATATCGTTAAGGGCGGATAAACAGACAAATGGACAGACAGACCAACATTGCTTTAAAATAGCGAACCAATGAGAGGAGCTTCAAGAGAAACGAGAGTTGGGCTCATGGGAAAAATCCGGCCTTTTTGCGAGAGCTAGGACAATGACTGTCTCGGGAAAATATAGTAACAACCGTTGATTCTTTCTGAATTTGCATTTTCATAACGACCAAGAGGAAGAAGCCACCCGAAGTGAGTGTCTGCGAGAGCTGACGTGAGAGCGGGCTTGTCCTTGCCGAGCCAACTGCGTTGTTCGCACGTGAGAGATCGGAGCTTGACGCCAACAAGTGCAAACGTTGAAAAATATCGAAACACGATAGACTGTCGTCGGAGGAGCATCAGAGTTTGAAGAATATTTTTAAGTTCCTTGTTTTATGGCTCTTGAAGGAAAAATTGTAGGTAAAACCGGCACAAAGACAGAAAATCAATGGCGGATGGTGAAAGTCCTGTGTTCCATCTCTGCACTTGCGTTGGTTTTGCGCTGCATTTTTTCCCCAGAAGCTTCACTATTTCTACAGTACTGGATCAGTAGATCTGACTGGACCTTCATTCTTTTCTTTTGCAGCTTCAGTTGTGGTCTTCCTCGGGGCCCTCTATGCGTACTTTGACCAGGAGTCAACCCCCACCGCGACATCCGCCAACACATGGCTGGTGTACCTGTTGCTACATCTCGAAATAGTGCTCATGGTCTTGTCGCTGGGCGTCTTCATCGTAGCTTCCATCGGCTTTATTGGGGCTCTGCGTGAGAACATTGAGCTATTGGATCTGTACACCACGTTGCAGGGGTCGTTCATCACCACCGAAGCGGTCTTCATCGTCATGCTATTCTTCCTACCCATAATCGGGCGCGAGTTTGTCATCTCGCACATCACGACCGAATTCATCGTCCACTATCGCGACAAGCTGGATTACCAAAGGGTGCGTGCTTTTCGAAAAAGAAAAAAAAAACGTGAGTAGCTTGTGCGAGTGGTTCAAAGCTGGACTAATTGGGGAGCTAGCTGACCTAGATAACGAGCGATGTCTAAGTTAGCATGGTCTTAATTAGCAAAGTAGTCTCTGTTTTTTTTCTGTTTGCCTTTTTCACACTGTTTATTTTTAAGTGAAAAGCGTTTATTGTCCCATACTTTCGTGTGTTCGTCCCTCCATCCGTGCCCTGGGACGGTGCCAGCTGTGGTCTCTCCCCCTTACCCTCTCTCAACATTCACGGGATGGCACACGGCACATGAAAATATTTGCTCCACCATAGCTGTGGCTTAACCCCTTACACGTTCCCATCAATCACGTGATTGTTAAGAGAAAAACAAAAATACGAAAAATACAACAAATAGGAAAAAAAGGAAAGGACATGGCAAGTCAGACATGGCCACAGACTGTTGCCGTTCACTCATCGGAATTTCCAAAGTGTCTTTCAATTTTTGTCGTTTTCTCTGTGCCTCTCTCTTTTCTGTTCCGTTTATCTGTGCTGCACTTCTTTATTTTCTTCAAAAAGCACACTCATGGAAAAAACAGCTGCATTGTACCATCCATCGAATTAGCCTGTATGAATGTGCTGACCACGGGCCCTATGATCCGAAATTTTAATAGCTGATACAAAGAAATTTACTATAGTTTCCTTGATTTCCCAAATGTATATCGTGAAGGACAGACTGTTTATTTAAAATCAATCGTAAGAGAAGAATGACGATAAGGAGGAGGAACGAAGTGCTGGCTGAATTTTTCGCTAAGACACTCGGCTGCTGATCCGCAGGTCTCGGGATCCAATCCCAGCCCCATTTTAGATGGAGGTGAAAATGCCTGAGGAGCGTCTACTTAGATTTAGGTGCACGCAAAGAACGCCAAGTGACCGAAATTTCCGGAGCCCTCCACCACGGCGTGTATTATGATCATACGGTTGTTTTGGGGCATTAAACCCCAGCAATAATGATTTTGTTATTTTATTGCACTTTGGGTACCTCTTGCAGTTTATCTTTTCGGTCACGTTAACCGGTGGAGCGAAAAACTTTAACAGCTCCGCTGTTAGAAATCATGGCTAATGCCTGGAATGAAAGTTATGTAGGGTAGAAGTCCAGGGAAGGGTGGAGAGCTTAAAAAGAGAAGTTCTTGAAGGTGGCGTGTCCTGAAACTAACTTTAAGAAAGGCTCTATCTTCCTGCTCAAGGCTGTTTTGAAGAATACTAGGCCGTTTTCAGAAACGTTGCCTCAAGCGGCATCCCGTGTTCATGAATTTTTAATCCACATGTGCGAGATATAACGTTTGCGCAAAACGCAGTTCGTTTTCACATGACGTTTCGAACTGAAGCCAGGTGCATTACTCTCGGAATCTGAACAGCATATTTATTAGGAGGTTGATTATGCTTTGTGACTACTTGTCAGGATTTCGTCAAGTTATAGACCTCAGATTTGAGCTTTGTACAAGCTTGCCCAATAGCTGTGAGAGGCACCGACGGAACAGAAATACAAGATCGTGAAATTTATGACCAGAAGTGAATCCGGCTATGAAGACGGCGTAATTGAGGGTTCCCGAAAGTTCAGAATACCAGGATTTCGTAAATGCGCACTGCACTTGCACAGTAAATGGAACTCCGGAATTCCGCTTTCATAAAAATGCGGCCACCTTAACCCACGCTTTTCGAATTAGGATAGAAAAACCGTAATCACTACTCCCCCCCCCCCCTCCCTTCTTGTATTTTATAATTCCAGCTAAACTTTGATTGCAACACTAGAACGATACTCCACGAGCGTGATAGAACTTCTCCTCTGCAGCACATGGGATCTAAAAAAAAACATGCTGCATCTTGGCAAAAACGAAGACACGTGTTGGCTGAGAGCAGACAAAATGATACACAGAGAGCCCAGATGTCGTCTTAAGGTTCCTAGCATTTCCCAGTAGCACTTCTACTTAACTCTGGTGTCTCTGGTGTCACGAGAGATTTCTCATCACTCACCAGGACTCCGAAATATTAATACAGAACACCTTGAACGGTGGGATCACAGTCTGAGGCAACAGACAGAAAGCTTGCTTGAAAACCGAGGCTTATCATTATCCGCCTCATTTCTTTATTCTTAAGACACCTGCTTTGTCTAGGCAATGTGCAGTGCTCGGCTATTATGTCTATAACGACGAAGCCTCGCTCACGGAACAGCACGAGCAACTTCTGCAGTCGCAAATACGCCACATCTGAGCATGCGCAACGACAGCGATGTGGCTACCTTGCAGTTTCCAGCCTTATTTATCTCGTCATTCACGATGACTGCTTTGGCCATCAGAACATTGTCAACATTACAGAACCGAAAAAAAAACAAGAAAACCAGCAATTGCCTGCATAGGCGCCTCTTGTACTATAAACTTCTGGTCGCTTCGTGATATCATATCACAGCGAGAATGGTTCGTTTTATTTTTTTGCTTGCTTTTTGCTTTTTTTGATAAACTGTTCAGAGCGCTTTCGACAGCCAAAGCGGCTGTTGCTTCTGTGATGATAAACCAAAAAGGATGTGATAAACAGGGATCAGTATGGCAAGGTAGGCACGTGATTAGCGCCGCGCATGCTCAGATGTGGTGTATTTGTGACTGCAGATGTTGCTCGCGCTGTTCCGTGCGTGACGCTTATATAAAAATAAAATACATGCCAACAAACAATGTAAATAAGAAACACCAAAATACAATAAAATAGGTACGGGAGAGACGCAGAGATATTAATTCCTCCTATCATCTCGTCGTCACTAGGGCAGAAATTAACTATAGTTGATATTGACTTTGAATATAACCATATGTACCGACGAACCACTTTGGAAAAAGTATTGGCATGAAAAGCTTACTTGACGATCCCCTGAAAAATTTTAATGCGTAGATAGACAACAGTTTCTGTGACGTTGGTACCAGTAATCGAACACGGGACGAGCACCTGTCAGGTGCAGTCACTCTCCTAATTTACCTCTCTGTGTGGCTTGCAATCAGCTGCGCTAAGGCGGACTGTTTGAGATTTGGAAGCCTGAAGTCACTGAATACGGCATAATACACGTTTGGTAGTAAGTGATGGTGATGAACTGTGGCGAATGAGAAAATAACCAGCCATCCTATTGTAGCACAAAGCCATACTACACATACAGTCAATTTTGTAATTGAGCCTAATATACACTTCCTGCAATTTGCTGAATGACATATGCTATCGCAGGAGATCGACTACGTGCAGTCGTCACTGCACTGCTGCGGTATGACGGATAACTCGTATCGGGACTGGAACGCCAACCCGTACTTCAACTGCAGCCCAACCAATCCCAGCGCAGAGCGTTGTTCGGTGCCGCCTTCGTGCTGTCGGATAACGGAAGTACCGGACATCGTCGATTACAATAGCGGCACGGGCGCTCATGAGGCAGAGCCAGTAAAGGCTTCCAAAAGTGGTGCTCCCGAAAGTGCAGGTGCGAGTGCGGATGGCGACGTCTACGTCACTACACTTTGTGGACGAGGAGTAATGAACCTCAAGGAGCAGGACGCCTGGAAGGTACATGCTCTCGAACCTGCTTCCGTACCGTTTGTCTACCTCAGGGGTCTCAAACTGCTCTCAGCTATAGCGGGCTCCGATAATGAAAGTATATTGGCGCAAAGGCCAAGAAAAAAAGAAAGTAAAAAACTTGGCAGCATATCCACGGAGTGAATGATGGAGAGTGGGGCGAAGCATTCGTCCGTCCATTCGTTCTTGCTTCCGTCCGTCCATGCGTCCGTCTGTGTGACCGTCCATGCGTCCACCCGCCCATCCGTTCGTGCGTCTGTTCGTGCGTCCGTTCCTGCGTTCGTCCATGCATCCGCCCCTGCATCCGTTCATGCGTCCATCCATGCCTCTGTCTGTGTGTCCGTTCGTCCATCTATTCAACACTAAAAGTACCTCAATCTCGCATCTTTTCACCATATATTCCCCATAT
Source organism: Rhipicephalus microplus (assembly GCF_013339725.1). NCBI lineage: Eukaryota > Metazoa > Arthropoda > Arachnida > Ixodida > Ixodidae > Rhipicephalus > Rhipicephalus microplus. The sequence continues at coordinate 125,517 of NW_023610978.1, forward strand.
AGAAGCACCGCCATCCAGCGGACATTCCAAGGACTAAACGAGAGGTGACACATGCACACTTTCTTACGGCTTGCGTTTCGGTCCACTTCCCACCTCATACCACCTCGAGTTCATTGTATATACTAGTTCACTGAATTCATGGCACTGCAGCCCAACGCTCGCTGAACTTTTCCAAAACCAAGGAGGTTACGCCCACCGAGTATAACGTAGCAACCTTTTCTTGTCAGATAGTGCTGAATGTACATGCCAATGGCTGCTAATGGGAAATGAAAGACAGGAGAATTCGGCTTTTACTTTCTTACTGCTTGCGATTCGTATCGTATTCCCACCTTTAACCACCTCGAGTTCATGGTATATACTATTTCATTGTATTCATGGCACTGTGGCTCAACGCTCGCTAAACCTTTCTAAAAGAAAGGAGGTCACACCCAGCGAGTATAACGTAGCAACCCTTTCTTGTCAGATAGTGCTCAAAGTGCATGCCAATGGCTGCTAATGGGGATCGCCGCGTGGGCTTTAACTAAAAGCCGAATTCTCCTGTCTCTCATTCCCTATCAGCAGCCATTGGCATGAATATTGAGCACTATTTTTTATTGTTGAACAACGCACAGAAGAAATCTCTCACCGGCACCAATTTTAGGTCAAAATGTTATACTTGTTACACACTACAACGGCTACGAAGGACGAACAGGTGTTGCTATAAAGAGCTTCGCCCCTAAAAGGGTTGTGAAGAAAGGAAGGTGGTGTAGTTTGAACCAACAACTCCTTTATGTATTTCAATGCCAGTAGGAACGCGCGCTCCTCAACTGGAGCCGTCTGTCCGCCTTAGTTCAGGGAGTGGTCGTGATGCGACGCCACATGAAGGTACAGGGCGGCTTGCGTCACACGTGTGTCCGAGTGCTTTCCTACGGAGATGCGATAGACGTTTTTCCCAGTCCAATATCATACGCCTGTCAGACTTTTTCTTTCGTGCTCCTTCTTTGTCGCTCGAAGCAATGCCGCCACCTCCTCACGGCACTCCTAATGTAAGCGCATGCAGCAGCGTCCCAGTGGCGCTTTCACACTGGTTTCCATAGAGCATAGCGCCACGAATGGTGACACGCTATCTCAAAACACTGTATATTTTACACAGCCAGCATGACCTCCAACATTGTGAACACGAGGAATGCGAGACGCCGCCCCACGAAACAGCACGCAACTGAAACAAAATTACTAAATATAATTTTCGTCGTGATGCACTACATGATAGGTTCTCTCTCTGGTGACCACAAAGCACACGCTAAAGCTACTCGATGAGTGAAGGCAGAAAATGACTACATTAGAAGGTGCTGATTGGCTGAAAGGGGTGCATCTGACTGGCATTTAGAAAAATGGAGGAAGTACTGGTTTGTATCGTGCCCTTCGTCTTTGGCTTTCTTTCTCTTTCTTTTTTTCGTGGCGAATCTCGGTTCTTCTGAAAAAGTTTTGCCAAGATTCAATTTCTTTTTCAATTGCGGCTTTCGAGAATGGGTTGCATGTTTCACTGTGAAAGCAATGTAATGCAAGAACGAATATATTAGTTTTTATGTCCCAAAAACAGATAAGATCTCGAAGCATGCCGCAAAGCAGGGGCTGTGACAATTTGGGCCAACTAATGCTCTTCAACGTACATATGCCATAGCACACGTGTGTCGCACAGTACTCTTCTCAAGATGAATGAATACTCCATCAGCTAGATGCGCACTGCGATTTCCAGATTCTTTGGAGCCAGTCCTTGCAAGCCTATTTCAACATGTCGGACTACAGTCTACATTTAAAAAATCGCGAAGAAACTGGTCTCAAACACTTTCCATTTGTGACTTTCCAAGTGTGCGCGGTAAATGCTGACATGTATGCGCGCCCACTTGTTCCCTCTTACCTCCTTGCTTCATATATTCTTTCCCTTCCATTTCCCCTCCCCATGTACGGTAGCGAAACTGGTACAGTCTGTCTAACGCCACTGCTTCTGTTCTCTCTCTCTCTCTCTCATGCTCGAAAAAAGTCTCGATGGATCAAACTCTCATCCACAAGGTGTATATAGGAAGGCCGGAAATTCTGCGCGAACGAGCTCGATTTCGCAACGTTTATTCAATCGTTATATAACATGTACATGCTCAGCGCCTAAAATTACAGGAAGATGAAAGCTTCAATGGGTTCGTTACGTTCGAAAAAGAGAGAGAGAGAAAGAGAGATAAATCGAATGCTGGTGGTTATGTTTTGAGGAGGAGGGAGTGCTGGCTGAGATAACTATGCTTTTAAAACCATTCTTCGAACAGCAGTGCTTAATTTTGTGACCATTTCTGATTATCTAATGTCGATGACATCCGGAAAGTGTGGCATCACTGCATTATGCCAGTGATTAGGCAGATCCTTAATGCGAGGAAAAAAAGATAAAAGTGACCTTTATGTTGCGTGCAAGTTGTATGATATGTCGTGTTTAACGTCCCAAAACCACCATACGATTATGAGATACGCCGTAAAGGAGGGATGCGAAAACTTCGACCACCTGGTGTTCTTTAGCGAGCACCCAAACCTGAGCAAACGGGCTTACAGCATTTCCGCCTCAATTGGGAATGCAGCCGCCGCAGCTTACATTTCATCCCGCGACCTGTGGGTATGTTCCATGCAAGTGACGAATAGAACTGGTCCGTAACGTTAGGAGAAGTCGTGGCTGACTTTCGCCGCTAACTTTTTTTTGCTGTCTTTTATTGCTTCTGTGCACTCCTGAATATTATTAGGGTATTTAAAGCGACGTGTCTTTAATTGTTATTCTTCTCAGTCAGGAAGGTATATAAAGGGTGGCTCAGGCACTCCCACCCAATGTCGTAGTTCATCCAGTCGCACATATTTTCGAGCAGCTTTTTTTTCTTTTTTGCCATGGTAAGACTTTCATTTAAACAGTTAGGCCTTACCAACCCCCTCCCCCATGAAAAACAGTCTGCCCACATTCCTGCACTTATTCAATCACGTTCAAGTGCGTACTAAAAGGTAATAGCCTTAAATATAATATTGTAGCACAATTTTTAACGTTATAAGCCATTTAACTTACACTGTTGGCTAACTTTGACAGAGAGTCTTGCACATATTTCACTTCAAACACATTCCGAATCTGCCGCAGCGTATCTACACACGAGGGTGCGGAGCAGCCATGTTTCACTTCATTGAGTCACGTGTCGTGGAGCTTGTCCTGTACATGTGCCTCGTCATCCTCGTTCACCTCTTCCTCACGGCGCTCGCGGTCGACGTGCGCAAGGAGATTGCCGCGCTCGCGAAGGTCTACGACAAGTACTACAAGGTGCTGTATCCATTGCATAATATGGTTCACGATTACAAACTGTCTAAATACTCGGGAGACTATGATAGCAGGAAGAGAAGGATATTCCTGAAGACGTGCTGTCACTCGCGAAAACATTTCAAGTCATTTGTCTTCTACAAAGCAGCAACCTTGCCTCGAAGACAGCACCAAGTGCCATAACTTCGGTTTCAGCGACAGCTGGAACCAACAATCAATGCTTAGTGCACGTACAGTCGTCAGCAAGTTTAACACCAGTGGTCCGCAGCATGTCTTCAAGACAGTTTGATTGACGATATAGCCGTGTAGCTTTGGGCTGTGCCTCCTATAATTTACTCATTCAAGCCGACATACTATACAAACATACGGAGGTATTATCTCGGCAACAGCGCCCAGCATCTCGCCGCTGGCGTCAGTCCAAGTAGTGCAGGTCACGTGTCGGAGCGTTTGTGTTAAGCTTGCTAACGACTGCACATCGTACACGTGTCCGATGTAAGGACCAAAGATTGAACCCATCAGTATTCCGAGCTTTCCGGCTTCCTACCATTATATTCACTTGCGCAGTCGAAAAACGCACAGAGTGAAGTGGAATTTCTTGATTGATAATGCATGATAGTTATGCGAGACAAGGCAGAGCTCGCGTAGGATTGCATTGCAAAGCAAGCTAGAAGGCACAACTGCTATCTACCATGTATTGCCCAATCAGGAGCCAAGCTTCTCGTGACGTCGCGCATAGAAACTGCTGGCGTTACAAATTACTTCCGCAAGACGTGGCGCGCCTGGGTGGAACAACGCTTTATTTCCGTGTATCTTCAGGCGTTGCTTTTAACATTCGTGTTACGCTTAATTGATCACTGTGTATATTGTAGGTCGTATACCGCGGCCAGAAAAGAATGAAATTGAAAGAAGCAGCGACAGAAAGGCCATCCCCACAGGACCCCCCTTTGGTGGCCTCTAAAGAAGCTCGTCGCCAAAGACACCGCCGTCGCTACCTCGACGCCCGGCCACCATGGAAGCAACTTTCAAACCAGATTGCTTCACCTGGTGCGTTTAGACGTGATGGCCTTAATTGTGCAGCTATTATAACCTCGGTTGCATGTTGTGCTTCTTGTCAGACCGCCACACGAGCTAGCTTTTGATGGGTAGCGTTTAACGTCCCAAAACTGCCATATGTTTACGAGATGTTGGAGTTATCTGTCATTTGTATTTAGCGCGTGTGATACTCGCTGTTAAATACACGCAAGAATGGTGTTTCGAATCGTTCAATAGGATTGGTGGTGTTCAACGAAAGTTAAAAGATTACGAAGACAACTATCACAGTAGCTATAAGGAGCGGCGAGATTTTGTTACGTAGCGCATGCATGAGCCAAAACTTACCCCTAATCCTAAGAGCAGCACGTATTCACTAATTCGTACAAGAATTTGCAAAGCGTTTTCTTAATTAGCACTAGTTATCGTTAACTCTTGATGATTATGTGTTCAGCAACGCAATTCCCTCGTCTTCTGTTATTCCATTTGAGCGATTTTTTTCTGTTCTTTGTAAGGGTGCTTCGCTTCAATGTTTGATGTAGTGCCTTAAATGTGTTTGTTTTTAATCAGTACGACTGACGCGTAATTTTGTTGCTTTCCCAATTAACTTCAAACCAATGATGAAGGAACCTGTGTTTTTCTTCTTTCAGCAGCAGCAAGCAGTCTCTGACAAGCCAGAAGAAGCCACAAGTGGAAAGCGGGGATTTCAATATTCGCTGATATACCACATTTAGGTTAACGTCGTTTGACATGCGCTGAGCGCGCGAACGTAACTTTACTAGCGGCCTTACGCACCACTCACGCGCAATGTCGGCTGTAATTTTACTCTGATAAAGTGAACATTCTGTGTTGAACGGAAATTACAGTTATATATCTTATGCCACGAGAGGTTCAAGGGAAAGTGAAACTTTTCAATGGCTGACAAGCTGTTCGCAAGGAACGCTTCTGGAGCGGAAGTTTAGGTAAGGTACGTGCCGTTATCGGTGCAGCGAAGGGCGACTCTGTACAAAACTTTTTACAGAGACATGTGTGTAAGAGGAGTCGTCATCATCCCGTGTAACTTGTCCTGTAGTTACCAGTGGGAGCACACTCGCCGCGGTGGTCTAGTGGTTTCGCTGCCTGACTTCTGACCCGCGGGTCGTGATATTGAATTCTGGCAACGGCGACTACACTTTTGTTTGGATCAAGGATACCCATGTCTCACGTACTCAGATTTGTCTACACGTAAAGAACCCCAAGTGGTCACAATTACCAAAGTGAAATGCTATGGCGCTTCCCATCATCCTAGGGTGGTGCTACAACGTGAACACCACAGAATTGTTTTTAATACCTTCAATGCGACGAAAGAGGCTTGTTGGTTTATATTGGCTTCGCGATGCGCTTGTGGTAGGGAGGTGGTACGAGGGTCAGATTACAAAGAACACGGGATACAGTGTTAACCACACTCGTTCTGTTAAAACATACATACATACATACATACATACATACATACATACATACATACATACATACATATATACATACATACATGCACGCATACATACATACACACATGCACGCATACATACATACATACATACATACATACATACATACATGCATACATACACACATGCACGCATACATACATACGTACATGCACACATACATACACACATGCACGCATACATACATACCTACATACATCCATACATACACACATGCACGCATACATACATTCGTACATGCACACATACATGCACGCATACATGCACGCATACCGACGTACATGCACGCATAAATGCACGCATACCGACATACATGCACGCATACATGCACGCATACATACATATATACACACATGCATGCATGCATACATGCCCGCATACACACATGCACGCATACATACATGCATGCATACACACATGCATGCATACACACATGCACTGCATACACACATGCACGCATACGCACATGCACGCATACGCACATGCACGCATACGCACATGCACGCATACATACATGCACGCATACATACATGACGCATACACACATGCACGCATACTTACATACATACATACACGCAGAGAGTGAAATAGAGACAGGTAGACCATCCGTTCTTCCGTACTGCGACTTTGGTCAAGTGTTGGCAAGAATATTCAGTCATTTGCGCATGCTCACCAACTGTGTAAGCAGTTCTGTGAAATCGCATTCAAGAGTTGTGCGCGAAAAGCAAGGAACAATATTCGGTGCATATGCACGGAGTGAATGATGATGAGTCATCGTTGCGCGGTCAAAGCATAACCATATCCTAGAAGCACAGCAAAAACACGTGAAGAGCAACAAGCCATTCGAAGGCTCCGACCCCGAAGCCAGTGCCAGTGCAAAAGCACGCTTTGCTCAGAAAACAGATTTGCGGGGTGGGGCGGGGGTGTGGAGGATCCATTACAATCGACTGAGCAGCTGTAGTTGACGGCAAACAAGAACAGGATTACTCCCGCTTTGCAAATCGTCACAGGCAAAAGCATAACAGACGGCGTGACTCCGAGTGTTCGACCAACCTACCCTTCAGGTATGCCTTATTCTGATAAAGCAGAATTTGTGTAGTGTTCAAGGTCGTCGTCCCCCTCCCCATGGCCTTTTACCTATACGCACAAAAAATCTGAATTAGTACACCGCAGTACGCATTTCGCGTTCAGTGCGTTGCATTAAAGTGAAGCAGATATGAAAGCGTGGGTCCAGGCTCATGACCTGCACTGTTCAGTGAGGTGCGAGACTTAGGTGCATAAGCCTGTTTGGCAGTGTTACTGCTGTATTATTGGCGCTTCTTCGCGGTCATATAATGAAAAGCTACATAATATTTATGGACATGTATCTGCTTTTCACAGTGAATAAATATTCTT